>JAODLI010010415.1:0-25874 GCA_027575585.1 Percopsis omiscomaycus | reverse complement strand
GGGCATTGCTCCTCTCTGAAGGCAAAATAAAAGTGCTACTTTGCAATCTGTTGGTCCTGGCGTTGCTTGGGAGTGGGGAGCCAATTTATGTTGCATCCCGGTTGCCCCTAGACCGGGGCAACCGGTCTAGGGGCAACAGTTTAATTCATGTTCTCATATCAAGAATAAACCTTTGAACTTGGTAGAACTTGACTCATGGACTGCTAACGTAAAAAAAAAAAATGCAGTATCGAAACAACTTAATTCTTTTAAATTATCATTAATATGCGTTTTACCTACTCTGACCTCATACCGATCGCCCCATTACATTGCCTAAAATCGCAGTCTATGTTGACCGACTTAGAATTTTATTTTAGACAGTCGCCTTACAAAACGATTGACGGGACCACGCCACAATGCTATTTCAAAACTCGTGATTTTTTTCCGACATTGGAAATTGGTCTGCAATAGTAAAATCCCTTCGTCGTTTGGAAGTAAGCAGGGTAAGTAAGCAGTGGAAGTTTGAAGTAGTTTGTAAGGCCGGTGTAATACCAAAAATCTGTGACCGCAGAGGCCAGTCAGTTGGACAATTAGAATTAACGTTAGGTCTTTTAGTTATCCAAAGCGTCGTACTATTACATGGAGCAGATAGTGTTTAGGCATCTTGCTCAAGGATGCTTACAGGTAGGCCAAGCCAGGTAAGCCATAGGCCTATGTAGAGGCCAAACTCATTACATACAAACTGACTTTGGAAGTGAAATGGTTGTGTCCATGTGTTACCCATACAGCTAGCAATGGTAATTGCCTTGCTCCTACATTAAAGAATTTGAGTTGTGGATGAGATATAGCCTATGTAGATCTTTATTTTCTATTAATAAATGAGTGGGAATAAAAATGTATGGCCTGCATAGAGTGAACAAACCAAGTAAGCCTACAGTATGCACATAGAATATTTACATATGGTTTAGTATAAAGGTCATTGTCACAATTCAAAATGTCAGGCTGAAACAATTCACCCGACACATGCCTACAACTCAATGGTCATGGAAATGTCATCTTGTCTTACAGAGATTGAAACTTATCCAATTACATAGAATGGTAGACATCTTATTCCCTATAGAAAATGCAATTTACATCCATTTCAAACTTTTACCTAAAAATAGGTAGCTATTGGGACACCATAATTTACGTAGTTTAATGTACAACGTGAATGAAGAAATATTTAATCCTACACAATATTTTAGTTTTGTACATTTAATAGCAGTTTTTTTTCCTCAATTTGCCAAATTTCCATGTGGGATAAAAAATCCATGCATATCCATGTGGAGGTCCGGCCCAATCAATGCTCTGGCTACCTCCTTGAAGGACTTCGCATCAAGCATGAGGATGAAGCCAGACTGACCCGGATTTGTGTTGATCACCGATGTTAAAACCACACCTGCAAAAGGAAGATGACGCGAGTACTAAAAATTAAAACCACAGTGGAATTTTCTCTTGCAAAAGAGATCTTGATTTCAGTGAGACTTCTGGACTAAATGAAGATTGACTGACAAACTAATCCAGTTCTCATGAAGTGCCTCACCATCGTCCTCCGTCTCTGCATTGGGTCTGGGGATGAACACTGGCTCTGATGGCCAGCAGTTTTCCTCGCTCCAATCAACAGATGTCTTGGTTTCTGTATCAAACTTCCTTATCTAAATGTATAAGTAAGGTTAGAAAATATTTAAGTTTCACTTTTTTTATGTCAGTCGGAAAAGACATTGTTTTACAAAACATAATTGCTCAGTAGATAACCTCGGTCAATAGTGCCTCAAAAAAAGCTTGTCTTGTAAGCTCTGTCAAAAATATAGGAATCGAAACTGTTAAATAGATGATTTTACATAGACAAGTTTGTGTTTCTTTCCAAAATTAGATATTTAGCGTTACGGTAGGTCAGTTAAGCAATAGAAGTGTAAAGAAGTATATTATATTATTTGACCATTAGGTACAGGGAGTTTGTCTTTATTCAATTAACTTTTATTTTACCGGACAAGTTAGCGAGTTAGTGCATTCTTATTTTCAATAATAGCCTTGGGCACAAGCAAAAGCCCTGAAGAGGACACCAGTCCATTACCGGGCAGACACGCATGAACGGCAACAATAAACATCCAGTGTCGGCATATGTATTTGTTTTGTCCAATCACGTTTCTCAAATTCATATCCAAACTATATGGAGTTGGGAGTTATGCTTAAAGTAGTTTCTCTCAACTGAGGTATTTCTTGTTGAATGAGGGGAAAGTTTTACTGCCTTGTGGGGCCAGGATAGTCTAGTGGTCCAGGAGTTGGGCTCCTAGCCGGAAGTTTGTGGGTTTGCTTGCCTCATTTCAATACTTTAAAGTATTGAAATAGTAGAATTTTACCTTTGTTGCCGTTGCAGACATCTCCACACAAGTCAAGTAGACAAACTGGTGCTTTTTGCCATTAATATCATAGTTTATCCTGGGTAAGTCAACACCTGTTGCAAACAATTTGAAAATGTATTTAAAAATAGTGACAATGGGTAAAACATTTAAAACACAGTTATTGTGATAGACTATAGTTAACCAATTTTACCTCTACAAAGCACTTCTGGTTGGCAGAGTAGCTTGCCATCCTTTTCCTTCACAGCACTGGCTGTTGTATATTTGAGTTTCACCAGATTCTCTTCTACAGCAATTCCCTATAGACAGTTTAAATATAGTAACACCATCAGACCAGGGGTATATGAATCAGTATGGCTTTAATGAGTACTTCACAAGGCTTCCTACCTGATCAGAATGCAGGGGAAGAGCAAATCTTCTGTAGGATGGTTTAGTATAGGATTTTCCTGAGCTCCCAGCGACTTCTTTGAGGTTTGCCAAGTAGAACATGTCAAAAAGACTGCTGTTGTCATAGGCGATGACATCCACAATCACATGACCATTGTCTTCAAAAGCATTCACGTGATGGTAGATGACCATTGCTCCTGTGTAATACTTAGTTCCAACCTCTTTGCCACTCTTCCGGTCTATCAAGTGAATCAGTGTCTGTTCAAATGTTAAACAAATAAAAACCACATGAAAACATTTCTGTGCAAATATATTTTCATAAAGAAAATACAGTATACAAAATAATTTCTGCCTCAATCTCACATTTTCATCTGGGCAATATCTGAGACAGCTTGCCCAGTTGACACCCCTCATGTAGGCAGTGGCCATCTTGAGGATGTCCAATTTGAAAGGCTGCTCAATGAAGATGAAATAGTTATCAGTCATGCCAAAACTGTGGAAGTAGCTGGGTGTAAGTATGGAGCGGCAGGGGATGGTACAGACCACCTCCACATTTTTCAGTGCAGGTGCATCCTTGGCTTTGTCTGAGCAGGGGCAGGGAACAGAAACCGAACTTGAGAATGTAAAATATAGCATCTTCCAACTAATAGTTTGTAGTTTACTTTCTCTTGAAAAAATATATACATTTTGTTCTGCAAAAATATTGAATAGTACAAAATATATTTGACCTTTCTCAGAACTGGCTGGCACTTTGAACACAATATATTTGGTTTTTCCCTTTTCTGCTATAGATGTCCCCATACTGTAGGTGTTTCCTTCTTTATCGTAATGTGGATGGGACGTCACCAAGTTGAGGGGAAGATATTTGAGGTAGTCCACCTAGAAAGAAGTCCAATCAGACCCATGAATACATTCCTCATGACGCTTGTTAAGGAATAAGGACAGAAACACTTGTTTTACCTTGTCTTTAGTTTCCAGGGTCACCGGATCTATTTTGCGGATGTAGTTCGTTTCAGAGGTGGCATAGTAATCTTTCCCATATCTGATAAAATTACTGCCACAATTGTCTGTGAAGTCTGGCACAGTGTGATTAAGAAAGGTAATTGCCCTAAAAAAAGAAAAAAGAAGAAATTGTGGGAAAAAGTTGGTAAATGGTTATATAATGATAGGAGAATATTATAAAGTTCAACCAAGCATTCTGATTTGGTATAGAAGGCCCCCTGGATTAACCAACTACTTCGGTACTGTAGCTGCACTTTAGGGCATAAGCATTAGTTAGGGGTGTGATTTAATCATTTAAATATAAAATTGTGAAAAGTTTTAAATACTAGAACTTATCTGCTATATATATATATATATAATGTAATATAATTGATACATTTTCTAATTTTGCCTACTGCAATAATGCTGAGGGTAGTATGGATCCTAGCCAGCGGTGGCGCCAGGGGGGTCTTGGGGGGTGCCTTGACCCCCTATTTGACCCCCACCCACTTCCTGATTAAAAAAAATATATATATATACGGGATAAAGATTTGAAAATGTTTGTCTTCAAACTACGCAGAAGAATAATAATAATTTATTCGACATGTAAAATAATATAAACATGACGACGTTCATGGGGCGACGCCCTGCGTCATTGCGTTCAAGGCGATGCCGCGAGCCCGCTAGTGCAAAGGAGTTGATATGCTGTGTTGTTTGTTAAGTAGCAGTAATATGCAGTTATTTGCCGTGTCCCCTGTATTTAATGGTTTTCATGAGACCCCCTTGAAATGACCAGGACCCCTCATTGCCCCCCCAATCAAAATTTTCTGGAGCCACCGCTGATCCTAGTGCAAAGGAGGCTTGGACAGGAATAGCCTACAGATACGTGGTCGAGGAACAGGCAAGGTTCGATAACGGGATAACAGAACGTCAACGGTACAAAAGGGTAAGACGTAATGCAGAGCCCAAGACAGGCAATAGGTTCAATAACACGGAGAGAGCCACGAGGGACTAGGTAAACATACAATCACTTGCGACAAACATACGGGAACACATGGTTTAAATAAACACTAGTGTAATAGACAACAGGAGACAAAAAAGGACAGGAGCAGGAACATGGAAGACAAGGAAAAAAACAAGACTGTCAGGATGGGATGTTACAGTATCTCCCCCTCCCCACCTTCTGTGGCAGCGGTGCCCTGGCTAGACGTTCAGCTTCAGGGTGCGCGTACCCCCCCCCCCCCCCAAAAAAAAACACCCGTGATGCGTGAGGGAGAGCAGGTCGTTAACTGCTGCTAAAGTCCAGAAACCGGCATAGTAGCCTAGTCACCTTCTGTGGTGGGCTACTCACCACTCCGCCGAGAACATGTTCGGTCGGCTATGATTTTCGCCGAACTGCATCGCTCCTGCTGTATCCAAGGTTGGCTAGTGGTTGTGTAAGAGTAGTAGCCTCTATGGATCCAAATGCAAAGGAGGCTCGGAGATAGGTGAACATGTACAGTAAGGAGACGTTTACTTAATTAAACTAGTCGAGGTACAGGCAAGGTTCGATAACGGGACAAAAGGGTAAGACGTAGCCTAATACAGAGCCCAAGACAGGCAACAGGTTCAATAACACGAAAAGAGCCACGAGGGACTAGGTAATACAATCACTAGCGACAAACAGACGGGACACGGGGTCTAATTACAAGGAGACACAGGTGTAATAAATCAAAGACAGAAAACCAGGAAAGGAGCGGGAACATAGAACACATGGAAAACCCGCAATTTATACAAATTATGGGAAAAACAAGACTGTCAGGATGGGATGTTACAAATACCAAGGCTATGTTTACCTGGAAATGAAGTTCTTGCCTGGATCTGGATAGGCCATTGTCCCCATTTCAGACACAACTATTCGATTGGCTGCCATGTTATTTTTATAAGTGTCACCTTTTAAATATCTGCTCCTATAGATCACCTCGCCTGAAACAGAATTTGCCTCAGTCTGCCTTGTTTTTCTTTAATTATTAATAATATTTCTGAAAGACTACAGTTCTTTTATTTACCACACAAAGACTTACCTTCTTTAAATGTAAAGCTGTGCATAAGGGCCATGCCATCAAACCAGTGGTTATAGGATGTCTTCCCCACAGAGAAAATGCCTGGGCCATTTCTTAACAGTGTACCTTGGAGCCAGCTGGGAACTTTACCTAAATCAGAGGAAAGATCATATTTTTTTAACTAAGATGAACAATTAAAACAAGTAAGTGTAGTAAAAAAAATAAAAATATATATAGTCCTTTTTACAGGAATCCTGTAATTGACTCTGTCCACAATTTTAGATCACCTTTAACTTCTGCCTTGCATGGTTCTGGTCTCTCTTCTTTGTTTTTGGCAAAGTCATATGACATATTTGCAATGTGGAGAAGTTAAGTACTCAAAACAAGCTTGCTTATAAAGACCATGTAAACCACTCCCCCTTATGCAATTTAGGGATTAGAGTTTGGTCATATTAGAGGTCATATATCTTATCTCACGTATCTGTTTTATAACTAAACATCGACTACATATTAAACACCTATCAGTTCACCCTTCTAGTAATAACCTTCTGATACTGTAGACTGCAAGTAACATTAAATAAATACCAATGCACTGTAATAATTTACTGAAATGTGTTAAGCCACAGCTTTTATTGAGTATTTAATGAATATTTTTTATTGTACGATAGGTGTCTCTCTCCTGGTTTGCTTGGATAGCAACTATCAGGTCATGTCTATTCTTACTGGACGCTAAATGTCTTGGCTCTGTGAACTAAGCACATGGTTTCTTCTATCCCTGTTATGCTGATGGAACTTATACCTCCCCCCACCCACTTCAAACACAAATAGCATCTCTGAATATCCGACTGTTATTTATTGGTGATAGCTTCATACATTAAACTATTTATATACATTTTTATTTAGTACATAAATCATATAGGTTCAGTAATCAATTGAAATATTCATGATCCTGCCTTAATCTCCACAATGTAAACAGTATATTTACAGTATCTATTTGTAATGTTTGTTTTTTGAAAATATTCACGGTTTGTAATAGCATATCTGCCTAAGATTCATATACTTTGGTGTTTTCATGTCCACCATTCAAAAACACTTTCGAAGATTTTGTAATGAATACCTAGTGACCTTTTTAGTTATCTTCTGTTCATACATTCGTAAGACAAGATAACTCTTACCACACTGCTGATAACATTGCTTCAGTTACATCATGTTAGAAGGGGACTTAACAGGCACACTCCTACTAACCTTTGTCCTGCCTGAATCAATATATGATGTTGAATCAGTAGGCTATATCAGTGTCATACACTATTGAGTACTCATCAGAACATGACAAATCTACAGCAATGAAATATTGCATTACAGATCTTCCATGGCCATCTGTAGGATTAGACATATCGTATGCATTTTTTTTTCAAACTATAATAGCCTTGACCTCTAATCAATCCAGGTAAGCAGAAACATGGAACAGAAAAATGCAGGTGTGGCGAGAGTAAGTGCAAGCCAGAAGAAAAACGCAGGCAGACGTGGAAGCGGTGAACGCATGAAACGTATTTTAATACTACAAAGTGCAACACAACGTACCAGTTACAGAAAACAATGACCAACCTAGTGCTGTTGGGGAACTTAAATAATGCTCATAATGACTAATGAGACGCACCTGTGTGGGGCTAATCCCACACAGGTGCGCAGCCAGGATGGGAGGTACAGGGCGTGCCCATCGTGACAGTACCCCCGCCCCCTCTAAGGCGTGCCTCCTGGTGCCACCTTATGTGCAGGACCTCCCGACGGGCAACACCGGCACCCCTTGGGCGGCCGGACCAAGGACGATCGGCCGCGGCAACTGGATCCCTCAGGAGGCTGGACCAGGGACAGGCGACAGTGGCAGGGACCCTCTGGAGGCCAGACCAGAGATGGGTTACCGCGGGGGCAACAAAGACCCTCTGGAGGTCAGACTGGGGACGGGCCCCGATGGCGAGAACACTCAGGCGGCCGTGCAGGGTACAGGCTGCAGCAGCGTGGACCCTCCGGCAACCGGACCATGAGCAGGCTCCGGCAGCGAAGAATCTCCGGTGACCGCTGAGGCAGGCTAGACTACTCCGGTGGGCGGCGGCAGCGTGGGTCTTCCAGCAGCCGAACCGAAGACTGGCTTCAGCGGCAAGGGCTCCCAGGCGACCGACGACGCAAACCTGATGCTTCAGGTGTCTGGACCAGGGACGGGCTCCGGCGGCGTGAAGACGTGGGCAGCCGGGGACCAGGGACGGCTGCGACGGTGTGGATCCTCCAGCGGCCGGACCGTAGGCAGGCTCCGGCGATGACGACCCTCTGGTGACACAGGCAGACCCTCAGGAGGCTGGTGGCAGCAACGCGGGACCACTGGCGTCCCAGCTCTCGATGCTGGGCGGCGACACATCAGGGGCGCTAATCGGAGGGACCAGGTCCCAGGGCGCAGACCGGCGCCTACATCCTGGCGCGGGGATGCAGAGCCATATGGGTACTGTCCTGCGACTCGGTCCTGGTTCGGGCCGTCAACACCTCCACCTTGTAGTGCGGGCAGGCGAAGCTGGCTCTACACGACGATGCAGGCATCCGGCGAAGGACTGTGGGCTATGGCGAGCCAGGCTCGCGCTGTGGAGAGGTAGTTGGTTCCAAACAGTGATAGCCTCATCCTTCACTGCATGACCCAAACTTAGCTCATAATGATAATTTATGGCAAACATATTTTCTAGTGGCTTTAAAAGGGCACACACAAGGGTAATTCTGGACACCAAACAGCCTTGTTTGGTGTCCAGAATTGCCCTTGTGGTTTAAACCAGTTATAATAAGGATGGTCTAGTGGTCTGGCAGGATAGTCTAGTGGTCTAGGTGTTGAACTCCCAGTTCAGAAGGTTGTAGGTTCAAGCCCCAGAGGTAGCCTACCTGTAAGCATCCTTGAGCAAGATGCCTAACCCCTACCTGCTCCATGTAATTGTACAATGTAATTGTAAGTCGCTTCCGATAAAAGTGACTGCTAAATGAGCAAATTGCAATAAAAATGTTTTGGTAAAAAACTCTCTCTCACACCTAAATACTACAACTCCCACTACCGTGGTCCTAGGCTTGCATCAATCTCTACCCCTCCCCACACAGCCTGTATGTTAAACGTTAACAGGGAGCTGAGGGTGAAATGTCTTGTTCTGGAGGTGCTATGGTCAGTAGTGTTTTTTTGGCACAGGCGAACACATGGGGGGCGGCACAAGCACTTGAAAACAATAAAAATTTATCATTTCACTGGGGGGCACTCGAAGGGGGTCTTGCCCGGGGCGTAATTCAATGTAGAACCTCCACTGGATATAGTGCCAAAAGGTTTGCTACAAGAAAAAACAAGTTTGTGCATATTCCACCTGCTGGCAGAACAGGAGCGATGCTGAGCAATATGTTAACATTATGTTATGGGAACAAGTAAAGGTGACAGGAGCCAGAACTTGACTTAGTACAGAAGGCAGATGGTCATAATTAAAGTGAAAGTAGGCTACGTTGAGGTGGATAATTTACTACATTTCAAGGTTTTTTTTGTATTAGATTGTAGATGCTGGATATCAAATACTGTACATGCTGTTTCCCATTGTTAGTTATTGGTGCGTGTTGGTGGAGTGTTGTCTTAGTTGAAGTAAAACCACCAGTCATCAGATAAAATTCAGATTAAAGGATGGGTTTCAAAGGGAAGCTTATCTCTCTGTGCCAGTTGTTGGCTGCATTAATGGAGGTAGAGAAGCAACCAGATACTGTTGACACTGAGGACTCAAGTGCCTATTTATTGCAGGCCTGTTCTTTGTTTGTGCCCAAGATAATGTTGACCACACAAAGTCAGGCAGGCACCCTATAATGTTAGAGATGATCCTAAAACAGTGAACAGTGTCAGAGATGCTGACGTCAGCGCCCTTTAAAGACACGGGTCAACAGAGTGAATGTAACAGTGTACATGAGCTAAGGCGGAGATGTACATCATAGCAGTTCTGCTGGTTTTCTCCTTCAGCTGCTTAGCTGTTAATATAGGAGAGAATACAGAGGTTCTGTCCTGCCCAGAGTTCCAAGAGGGCTTTGATGGCTCCTGCTATGAGTTTGTGGGTCTACAGCGCTCCCTCCTTAGTGCCCAGAGTTGGTGTGAGCGGGGTGGAGGACACTTGGTCTTCATCCTGAATGATGAAACACAGCAGTTCCTACAGAGGCACCTGGATCCAGGGAGGAACTGGTGGCTTGGTCTGGCACCCGCCTCTCCAAACCTCACAATGGACTCTGCTGCTGCTGAGAGTAAGTGGCAATTTAGCCAAATTAGACATTTCAGTTCTAAGTACTATGCAGTATACATTAGGCTGTATTGCTAAACCCCAAATATAAACCTTAATCCCCATATTGTTTTTTATGTAATTGTTAGTTACAGTGTATACATTTGTTGTCTCTGTCTTCACAATTTGTGCAAATGTAATTGACTTTTGGTTCTGATAGCAGTGGTTTTAGAAATAACCTGAAAATGTTTTTTATTTCTTATGTTATTTATTTCTTATGTTATAAAATGTATAAAATGTATTTATTATGCCTGACCAAAAAACGGCAATATCTCTCTATGTAGAAACATTTTCTAGAAATCTAGAAATCTAGGTCTAGAAATGGGACAGCATCATTCTCTTTAAACCACTTGGATGCCACTTGGAACCACTTGGAAGATTTATATGATGTTTGTATACTGGCTATTGTTCGACGGCATGCATGTTTGATATCTCCCTCAAGCAGCTGTCTTGATGAAGGCTAAATGTAATTTATTTTTAACTTCACAGCAGGCCTGCTGTCAAGTCACTAATGTCTTGCACAAAGAACTAACTTTTATCATTCATTCAGCTTGTCGCTAGTCCCCAGCGGGACTCATTTATGACACATCCACTAATGGCATCTATTCAACAACTGACCCCATGTGAAATAATGACTATAAATAACATTCATTGCATTTCATTGCATTGCATTTACAAAAAACATTAGCAATGGATAATACATGGACATTAATTGTACTTTTCATACATATTCAGGTTCTTTGTCCTGGCTGGATGGGTCTGACATCAGCTATAACAACTGGGTGAAGGCCCCAGATACCCAAGCAGCATGCGGACACGTCTTGAGACATTCAGGCTTCCAGTGGGAAGCCACAGAGAATTGTAGCCAGGAACTGCACTTCATTTGCCAGTTTGGTATGCATGTATAATGTAATAATGTCTGTGTGTACTGTATATTAATTCAGTACACACGTTTTCTGTTTGCTTGCATATAGTTTACAAATGCTGTTTGTGTGCATTTATTTTCCTCAGAGTCAGGTAGGGCCATTGCCTGTGGGGGCCAAAATGCTACACTGCAATGTGGTTCAGGTCAAGTAATACAGATAGATGACAGCTTCTATGGCCGTAAAACAGTTCACTACTGCCGAGCCCGAAATAACCCTTCCCCTGCATCTACCCAGGAGGAGTGTAGCTGGATTGATGTTGTAGATTCAGTAACAGGTATAGTAAACTATCAACTAAACATTTGTTCCAATATTGACATTTTTCAGGCGGAATTTGATGTTTGTACATTTATTTTTGTCAAGATTATTGGGGGTACTAGTTGCTTAAATAAACATACTCAACAGTTATCTAAATGCAGAACAAATGATGGAACAACGGATTATACATAAAAAAAACATGATTGTACTGTGATAGTGGACACAGTGACTACAGTGAGAACAATAAACTGTATTGTGGGGTAAATTAACTATGTTTATCTCTTGCATGTCTGTGTGTGTGGTGATTCTGTGATAGATTGTCGTCAAATCAAGGATAGCGAAAGGGTTACTCCTTGATTTGTGTCCGGGAATTTAATGGTTGAAACAAGCGTTACAAAAATGTTGTTTTGGTTTGACACTCTTGATGATGATTTAATAGATTGAGTGTAATGAAAGTTGAGTATGTTTTAATGTGATAAAGTCTTTATAATAATGAATGATATTATGTTATTTTACAGAATGTTATGGCAAACACTGCCTTTATCATGGTGCAAACTATTATGGAATTAATCTGTGTGTCACCCTAGGACACTGCCATGGTTTACAGGCCTGTCAGTCTGCCACAGATGTAAGTGTTTTTGGTGAACCCTGTCCTGGATTGGGAAGTTACCTCTCTGTGGAATATCACTGCAAAGATGGTAAGATACACTGTGTTCTCTGGTCAGACATCTTGTCTTGTTTTCTTTCAGTCCCCGTGGAGAAATGTGAGGAGCAAGCCAGCATTCAACACAGTAATAAATTACTAAATCATAATTGTCTCTCTGTGCCAGTGTGAAAAAAATGTCAGTAGACAAAATATGATTCATTTCATAATAAACACTCTTGTTCTTAGGTCTGCAGCTAATTATAAGCAAACTGGCTGCTGTCTTTGACAATGTCACCATCACTGGGAAATGGCTCCTTCATCCATTCCAAGGCAACCTTACCTGCACCCTAAACACTGGAGACGGACACATCATTGATCCATACAGCCCTGAAGAGTGAGCTGTAGTGTGATAATATTTGAATAATTACTACAGTCATTTAGCCAAAACTTTTATCTAAAGCAACTTACAGTGAGTACATTTACAGTATCAAGGAGCAGGTATGGGTTAGTATTATCGTAGTATTATTATTATTATTATTTTGTTGACATTTTTGGGGGGTCATGAAAGCATCAACGCATACACACTGTACATATTTTAACAAAACTTTAATTTCTGAATGGCAACTGTTTAATCATTAATTTTATTTAACTCCCAGTTTGACGGGCAATGTGATCCACAAATACACCCGTCCAGGTGTTTTCACGGTCGGGGTGGAGTGTAGCACCAGCGAGTGGCATGTTACAGCTCAGAGAGACATAACTGTTCAGGAGCCTGTCAGACAGTTTGGTATTATCAAGTGCTATAGCAGAAACCTGTCAACAGATGGCACCAAATGCACAGGCATGTATGGCATCCCGTTCCACGTCGAGGTTGAAGTAAAGGAAGGTAAGTCAAATTTAGGAGTGAAAAATTGGCACTTATCCATATCTGAAGACATTATTCAATATTTGCATTGCATTAATGTCATGTAGGTTCAAATGTGACCTTCAGTATCCAAAATGAAGAAATGTTGGTGGCAGATTCATCAGTAGAGAGAGGGATGGAACCCAAAAATATCTCAGTGAGTGCAGACATGGCAAACCAACTCGGGCCTGGTTGTCACGGCTTGACTCTGCGCGCGTCTAACCTGGTCACAAACCCCGGAGTGTCAACAGAGCTGGAAGTGTGTCTTGTAGAGGCTGTAGAAGGCCTGCAGGCCACGGTAATAGCAGAGAAAGGAAACTGTCCAGACTCCGCGGATCTCACCGTCGGTGTTTCCCTGAAACGGGGAACACCTGTGCAACTCCACTTCTCTCTGACTGGAGACAACGACACCATCTCTGAGACCAGAGACATGGTCAACGGAACTACCCAAACCTATACTTTCTCCAATCCAGTCGAAGGTATCAAAACCTTATCTCTATTGTAAAATAATCAGTGTTACATGCATTAAATTGTCTGAGCTAAAATTATATTTATTTTTGTTTAATGCAGGAACTTTAGATGTCAAAATAAGGGCTGTAAATGCCTTCTCTGCCATGGACATTGATGTGGATCTGAAGAATATAATAAATGCATGCCAGAATTATTCTGGCTTCTCACTGGATGACGATGGAATCAATGTATGTACTGTACAACATATTAAATGATTATGGCTCATGTACTGTTGAATGTTGTTTTTGTTTTTTTGTAGACATGTGGTGTACGCCTAAATGTTTTTACAATGGATATGTTTTCATTGGCTAAGGCCTATTTCTGTTATAGCTACAGAGAAAATGTAGTTCTCTATCTGCTGACACTGTTTCTGTCTTTAGACAGGTGATGTTGAACTGCTCAGCCCTTATCAGCTGAAAATATCTGCAACTCCAGACACATTGGTTGACCACACTCAGAGTGTTACACTTGAGTTAACTGGAATGGAAGAACTTACTAGTAGCAAAGAAAAGACATTTGAATGGAAATGTGGTAAGTAAAATCTTTATTAATTTTCTCATGTGTCATAGTACTAGTCCATAGTAATTAAATACAATACCAAGTGGATCTACATAGTACAAGTACATAGCTATATACAACTAATATAACAGTGTACATATTTAACAACAGTGTACATATTTAATAACTTACCTTACTCAACAAGTGTAAGAGTGTGTATATATATTTACTACAAATTTACAGTTGTAATGTTTGTTTTGTTTGCCCACTCTTTTAATACAGAAGGAAATTGCAAATGCAGCCAGAAGACAAAGAGCAAAACACTCATTATTGAAAAAGACTGCCTTCCAAATCCATTTCAGTTTTTCAAATACACTGTCATCGTGAGGAAAACTTCCTGGTTCAGAAAATGGACGTACCTTACGTCGACATCTCATTGCATCACTGTAACTCCAAAGGAATTCACAAATGTCACCATTAGGTATAATTGGACCAGTTGCAGTCAGTTCAAAAAGATGCTTCCATAATTTCAAATGAATTATTTTGTAGCATGTTATTCTTAATCTTGCAGCTGTGATGATTGCAACATGATACATGTGAAGGACCATGTACAGTTAAAACTAAGCTGTATAACAACTTGCCCAGAAGTAGTGTGGCATATTGAGGACCCACAACTTTTGACGGTAATGTAAAACATTAAAAAAAAATTATGTTCTTTAAACCCTACCATATTTGTGCTATTGAACTTCACAGTTTTAAATAGATGATTTTCTCCTAGGGTGACAGCAAAGACTGTCATACCAATGCAGGAACCAGGCCCCTTATACAGAGCCAGGATGGTTACAGCAAATACACAGTGCATAGCCAACATCTTAAAGATGCAATGGGTGGCTTCCGTAATATCAGCGTGATTGCTTATGGTGTGTTCAGTGTTTCATCAAAATTAGAGGTTCATATGCAAAAACAGAACTGAAAGCATAAACATTACACAATCTTTTTTTTATTTTCTTATTATTTATATATTCTTATTATAGCTTAAATTTAGAATAACATGTCTTATAAATAGGACATAATATTCCTTTACCTAGTTTGGCTGATTTTTTTGTGTCTATTTTCCTTGCAGGTAAGAATGAACCAGGCTTTGTCAGGTATACTATTCCGGTACCAGGTGCCATTCCAACTGTGCCATCTGCTACCACCACACAAGGGAATGCCAGCCCATCTTCCAACCCCAGTCTACTCTCATGTGTGATCTCACCACTGTCAGGAACTGTACTAAACGCTTTTAACATAACCTGCAAAGCCAGTTCCTTTTGCTCTACAGGCAACTGTGTTTTTTGCTTCAAAACAGACATGGGTATGTATGGTGTGCCTTACAATTCCTTTATTTGATACAAATAATGAAATGATAAGTTCAAACTAAAGAGGCATTTTGGCCACAAACTTTAAGACCTCTTGGCTTTAATGGTATACTGTAATAGATCATATGATTGTCTGAGATTCCCATATATTTTGGGCCCCATGTTTTGAGCCACTGTTATGAAGAAACAAGTCTGGTTTACTAAATTGTGTTTATTTGTCAGGCAAACATCTGCGTTGCAGTAATACAAACATTGTCAGAACTATCTTTCTTCCTCTTGGAGATAAGAACAACAACTATAGTTTATCTGTTGTGGTGACTGCGAAAAATGGAGATACTGCGAAAACAACTACTATTACAACCCAGGTTTGTTATTTTCACTTTTGGGAACAATAAGTGCTCAGACATCAGAATCATGACATTAGGGATGTTCACTTTAGACAGTGGTTAATGTGTTTGTTTATCTTGACCAAGGTACGTAAAAGTAACTCTAGTTCCTCGACGGGGGCTCTCCAGACTGCAGTAGATGATACTGTTGCTCAGCTGGAGCAACAGGGTCTGTTGACTGGTGAATCACTGGGACAGATATTTACCTCTGTATCTGACATGCTAAATGTGGACCCAAGGGATGAGCAGAAGGATGAAAGGATGAAGGTAATGGACGAGTGTCAGTGATGACGTTAAAGGTACACTCTCGGATTGCGTTATAGTGCCCCCAGATCACTGTTGATGTATAAAACACAACTTTCAGCAAAACTGTGCGTGGCTGTGGGGAGAGGGTCAGGGAGACTATCAGACCTTTAGAGGGAGTAGAGAGGAATGCGAGCCACTCAGGTAGGGGAGGGGTATGCTCTGAGCCTCTATGTTTTACCTAATGTTGGTTTCAATCAGAAGGGCTATTCCAGAAACAAATCGAGGAGTGTCCCTTTAAAAGTATAGAGGAGGAAATATTATTATGCAAGGTATATTGTGTTCTGGCTGTGATGTTTATTCTTTAAGCGATGTGGAAGAGCTCATTCATCTTATTTACTAATTCTTTCTTCCACAGCTACGAGAGCGGATGTTGACCAAAATGAGCACAGTTCTACTCGACTACCCAAGCAATAGCACTCAAGAAGTACATGTGATGGCCAGAGCCGTGGCAAGACTCACAAAGCTAGCAGATGAGCTCAGCCCTTCTGCCCAAGTACAGTAGGCCTAATTTAGGCTGTGAAATACATACAGTTAATACACAAATATCAGGGGTGGTTTGTAAAATGTAGTCAAATTTTATGTATTAGTTAAATGTAGCTTTGTAGAGTTGCAAAACATACATAATAGTCTTGATAATATGAATAACCTCAGTTTCCTTTATTATTATTTATTTTATTTTTATCAGAAATTTATAATGAACTTTCTATTGTTAGTAATGTGTTTTGTGGCATCTCCTCTTCAGGTTAAAGCTAGTTCATTGTTGGCAGGAATCAGCTCCTGCCTTCACCTAATTAAAGTTAATGATGATGCCGAGGATGATGGAGAAGTAGTGGAAGCAGCTACGCCCATTGTCGAAGCAGTCAGTAATATGTTGGATGTTACACCAAATGTAAGTTTACTATACTCTGACCCATGTAAGTGTGGTGACACCTATTCTGTTCCATTACTGCCCTTACTGATCAAAAGGTTATACCCATAATGTTGTCTTTCCTCCAGAAAGTGGTCTTAGACTTTCTTCTGACTGGAATGAACAATGTTCAGAGTGCACTATTAAATGGGAAGAAGCTCAACGGTGACCCTGCCATCATAAGCACTGGACAGATCAGTATATATGTCAACAGGTAGTGTTCAAGGTTTACAACTTAATTCTCAGAAAACCTCTGGCTGTGCTAATATAAATAGTGTGGTGTAAGGATTGATTTAGACGATTGGGAATCAGAAAAATAATAATATTTCCTAAACTAATGGAATCCAATTATTTTTTGTGTACGTTCTGCAGATTATCTCCAGAAACCATGCAGATGAACAGTATATATGTGCAGAAGAACACCTCCTCTAGATTTTCCTTCCCTAAATTGCCTGTTCATATACTCTCTCCAGAGGAGCCAGTGGATGTAAGAGTAAGTGTTCACATTGGGAAAATAAAGTATTTAATTTCCCCACCAATATTTGGTCAGTGTTATTCTCTTAGGACGTAGCCTGTTCCCAGTAAGGAAAATGGTTCTCTTTATTTCATGTGGTGAACTATCTTCAGCACAAAAGCTATTTGTTTATCAAAGCAGAATAAGGTATCGATTTGATCTTAGCTCTGACTTGCCTTCAAAATTAGTAAGTGATTGACCAAAACTAAGAATCCTCACCATTATCTGAAAGATGTGTTTTCTTAACTGCCCTACTTTGTTCATATTTGTTATAGATGATGAGTTTTGAAAAGAATCCATATTCTTGGAGCAAGGATAACATCACTGGTGTTGTAGGGTCTGTCTCGCTTACCAGAGCAAATGGTGAAGTTATCCCTGTAGAAAACTTACCAGAGGAGATTGAGGTATGGTTTCCTTGGAAAGCATCATCAGTTTTCCCTATTTCCAAAGAAGATTTATCTTGTTGTAGTTATTCTTTGTGTGTTCTCTGGCATTTATAGATTTTTCTGCCAAGACTTGAGGCAGCGCAAGAGAACAGCACAGTTCTGGATCTGGGCAATTTCAGCACATTATTAATAGATGTTCCCTCATCTGATGTAACGCTGGTGCTAAAAATTGAACCATCTGAAAACATTAATTTCAAGCTGTTCTTAGGATATAAGGATTATCCCGATGATGAATATTATGTAGCCAAGACCCAGATGCCTTTAGAAAATGTCAAAGAAGGTACTGATAGATGTAACAAATTCACTTGTGTGTGTGTGTGTGTGTGTGCATGTGTGTATGCGCCTCTGTATGTAAATTCGACTGTCCTTTTTTTACAGAGGGGAAATACACCTGGGTGTTGGCTCCTAAAGATAGATCAGGTGATGCCGGAAAGCACTACCTTGTTGTGAAACCTCTTGTTGGGGCAGGGGTCCAATCCATCAATGCAACTTTGTCTGTCACTTCCATCGCTGCCCAATGCAAGTATTGGAATGAAACCGAATATTCTTGGAGTGAAGCTGGCTGCAGAGTGAGTGGAACACACACAGGTCACATTACTACACCCTGAGGAGTCTACAGTGTTAAGTCCAACCTCTTACTTTCTCTGCAGGTTGGCCCTCTCACCACCCCATTGGTCACCCAGTGCCTTTGTAATCACTTAACCTTTTTTGGGAGCTCTTTCTTTGTTATGCCCAACCTGGTGGATGTGTCACGCACCGCTGAGCTCTTTGCCACTTTTAGTAACAATCCCGTAGTGGTGTGTTTTGTGGGGGCCATCTTTGTTGCTTATCTGCTTGTGGTTGTGTGGGCCCGCAGAAAAGACATCCAAGATTCAGCTAAGGTATGTCGTTTCCAAGCATGGGCTAATATTTCTTACTGCAGGGCTGATAATATAGCTGATAAAATAATTTCTCCTCTAGGTCAAGGTAACTGTACTTGAGGATAATGACCCCTTTGCCGAATATCGCTATATGTTACATATCAGTACCGGGCATCGGCATGGAGCATCCACCTCCTCTCAGGTGAATGGTGTTTGTTCTCACACATACGGTAGTTTCTCCAGCAAAAACAGCTCTACAGTATGTGAATAAAATGTGCTATTGTCAGGAACCTTCCTGGTCAGCTGTGCTTACCTATGCTATCTTCTTCTAGGTGACAGTGACTCTCCTGGGTACTGAGGGAGAGAGTGACCCACACCACCTCACAGACCCTGCGAAGCCTGTGTTTGAAAGGGGAGGGGTAGACATGTTCCTGCTAACCACACCCTTTTCACTAGGGGAGCTCCAGAGCATCAGGCTATGGCATGATAACTCGGGAGCACACAAAGCCTGGTATGTGGTGGAGGCAGGGAAGACTTGGAATGGTTCATTCAAAGCCAGAGCGTCTGCTTGATACTTTAAGGAACATTAGGATAGCCAGGTATAGGGTATATGGTAGGGATCTGGGTGCTGAGGGATACTTAAAGTTAGGCCCAGGTTGAAGATAACTTTTAAGTATCCTCGAGCAAAAGGCCTTACCCCCACCTGCTCCTATATACTGTACTTGTAACCTTGGCTTAAAAAATATCTGGTCAATTAATTAAAAGCTGATTATTTTATTTGACCTGCAGGTATATCAACAAAGTGGTGGTGCAGGATCTAGAGACTGGACAGAAATGGCAATTTCTATGTAACTCTTGGCTCGCCATAGACATAGGGGAGTGCAGTCTTGACAAGGTTTTTCCTGTTGCCACAGAAATGGAATTGAAGAGATTCAGGTAGGTGTCAGGAGAAAGCGCGTCCCTCTATATGCTACTTTAAAAAGAATTCATCTAAATTTCAAAAAACTTCCTGAATTCTTCCTCCTTTTTCATCTTAATCATATTTTTCCTTTCCTAGTAATCTGTTCTTCATGAAGACAGCACAGGACTTCCGTGATGGCCACATCTGGTTCTCAGTGGTCAGCAGACCTCCCAGCAGTACCTTCACCCGTGTGCAGCGAGTGTCTTGCTGTTTCTCCCTGCTGATGTGTACCATGCTGACAAGCATCATGTTCTGGGGCATTCCAACAGACCCCTCCGAGCAGACTATGGACTTGGGTATGAAAACAGAAACAAAACTATCCCAGCAGGAATACTGCATTGAGTGCTAGTCATTTTAGTTTACAGTCTATCAAGCTTCACTCTCTGACTAGAGACATTTTCAATGGCACAAGCTCCTATTTCATTGTATTGGATCTTGAAATAGCAAAAATCAATTAGCACAAAATCGTGGCAGATACATTAGTAATGGAAAGAATTTTTAAAGGTACCCTATCGTAAACTTCATGTTATTCCAGGTTTGTAGTCAGTTGTGTTGTCTGAAGCAGCAGATAGGCCAATCAAGTTATAGAATAAAGGTGCAACATCAACATGATGGTCAACAAAAAAAAAGTACAAAATGATAGTTTGTAATGATTATTGTAACGATATGGATCCTTAACTGTGAATAAATTGAGAATTATTTGGGTTCTACAAACTAATAGCATAGGTATTATTCTGATCCACATATACTCTCTTTTCTTGTCTACTTTAATTTCAGGCCATATTGAGTTCACCTGGCAACAAGTCATGATTGGGATTCAAAGTTCCATCATCATGTTTCCCATCAATCTTCTTATAGTAAGTATCTTCAGAAATGCCCGTCCTAAAGAGAATTCTGGTAAACCAGATGCCTCTAAGCAGGGGAAGACCCGTCGAGTGTCCCCCTCACAGACCTCCTCCCCACAGAAGGAGCTAAAGGATATCACACCTGACACTGTTATCAAGGTAAAACTGAAATACACACATCAGTAATGACTCCATGTTGTGTGTCTCAGGGGTTTCACAAAATAGCTTGTCACTTTTTTAGGACATAAAGAGAATTGCGCAGTCACTATCAAAGGCCATGAAAACTCCTCTTCCATATCTGGATCTTAGGCCTGGTCAACAGGCTGATATCAACATATTACTGTCTCTAGTGGAGGACATCATCAGGCAGCAGAACCGAGCTGGGGGAGACTTCTATACCGAAGACTCCAAGAAGGAAGGCTCCATGATCCTCACATTAGGTGCAGTTAATCTTCAAGGTATCCATGGATGCTCTTTGATATAGTTTTGCCAATAGTGTTGCATGCAACATAAGTATATATACTTAAATGGCACAATGCTTTATTTAACCATTTGAAATCCTGGGTGTGCAGAAAGCAGTATCGGCAGGAGCCCAGAAAAGACCATTGGTAGCGTCCAGAAGAGGAGTAACAACAGCCAGTATCTGTACAGGCAGTTACTTCATGTTGAGAAGGAGTTGGGTTTGCTTGGACCTTTCCGTTTTCCCAACCCAGACAGCTACAACAGGGCTGTGCAACAGGTCCAGGGAATGAAGGGTCTTTTAGAGTACCACTTGACGTCATCCAGCCATTCAGGGGATCAGCTGGCTCAAGAATCCAGCCCAGAAGGAAATGCTGATGGGGACAATGCCAAAAAGGGACCCAATCCAGGCGGGCTGCCCTGGTGGTTTGTATTTGTTGGCTGGATACTGGTAATTGCAACCAGTTGTGTTTCAGGATACTTTACCATGATGTATGGACTGACCTATGGAAAGGAACGTTCTGTTAGCTGGCTCATTTCAATGGTAGTCTCCTTCTTTGAGAGTCTCTTAATTACCCAACCCCTTAAGGTGAGAAACTAAATACTACACAAAAGTCCTTCCTCTCAGCATTGCCTTTAAATATAAAGCAATAGTGATAAAGTATTTAGTAATTAAGTGTATTTTTGCCACAGGTTCTTGGTTTTGCCACATTTTTTGCTCTTGTACTGAAAAAAGTTGACCAGGAGGAGTATGGAGACCCGAAGATAGATGACACTCTCAGAAACCCAGGTACTATATTTAGCTTTTTCACCATTTAACTCCATTTAACATTGTTTCAAGACATGACATAATGATGCAAAATTACAATCACAGATGACCCTGGTGCAATGCGAGCAGCTAGAAGGGATAGTACCAGCAGTTTCTACCAGCCGCCACCACCCACCGACATGGAGAGGATGAGGAATAACATGATCAAGGAACAGAAAGTATTTGGTCTCGTTAAGGAGATTCTTGGTAAGGAGGGCTACTTCAAAATGTGTGTATAAGATATCAATGAAGGAGATGTATTGCTTTCTGACATTTAATTTTGTGCTGCAGCTTACATTGGATTCATGTGGATGTTGCTCCTGGTGGCTTATGGCCAGAGAGATCCCAATGCTTACTTTCTGAGCAAACACATTCGGCAGAGCTTCAGTAAAGGGATTTCAGAGAGTATGAGTATTAAAGATGTGTTTATTTGGACAAACACGTCCCTACTCTCTAACCTTTTTGGACAACATGAAGGTAAACTGTGTAATCAAAGGGTTTTGGAGGTTTAGCATAATTTCTTTTTAATGCAACCAGGTTATACTAACTGAAAGTTAACTCTAATATTTTATTAATGATTAAGTTTTACTTCGTATTTCAAATGATACTCTTTCTGTTATAGGATTCATTACTGATGGAAACTCAAAGCTAGTGGGTAACGCCCGTATTCGCCAGGTGAGGGTGCAGAAGAATTCTTGTCGCATTTCCCCGTCCTTGCAGGGATCTGTACCTGAATGTCACGCTCCATACTCATGGGAACTGGAAGACATGGAGTCATATGGTCCACGCTGGAGCAACTTTGTGGGGGATAATACTTCACAGGGTGTGCACAGCCCGTGGAAGTACCAGTCCCAGGCTCGACTGAAGTCCCTTCCCATTTGGGGCAACGTGAGGCTCTACAGAGGAGGAGGGTTTGTTGTGAAGCTGGGCCCTGATTTACAAAATACCAGCAGGTATGGCTTATTGTAGGCCTACTTAGTAATGAATGTATGAATAAAATATAACAACACAATAAGTCAAGTACAATTTAGAAGACACTGATTTAAAGTGCACAGTAAGTACATGTTGTTTCGGAGCACATATTGGTTAGATATCTAGCGCAAGGATGCTTACAGGTAGACCCAATATGAACCAAGCAAGGATGCTTACAGGTAGACCCAATATCGATTGAACCTCTAGGCTATACTGTTGGCTGTGTAACTATATTTTATTCAAATTTGATGACTGTCATTTAATTTTAGTCAAGAGATTATGGGGTGTGGTCCCATATCATTCCAATTTCCAATGATAATTTTGGACAGACTTGTTCTCCCTTCATGCTGAACACAACGTTTCAGTTGGTGTTGCACTTTCTTTTAATGTGTCCTAACTGACTGGTAGTGGAAGGATAGGTAAGAGAAAATGCAATACAGAAATTATGTCTCACCTGAAGCCAAATCCTACTGGCTTGTTTTACACAAATCCTTTCAGACAAGAATTGTGGCTAAATTACATATTTCGACTTTAACTGTAAAAACGTAAATCTTATGATATAAAAATATAGCTTGAATCTCATCCAAATCAGAATGCCCTCTAAATGTATTCACATTTTCTGTTGTTTTCCTGTAGAACTCTTCGCTACCTATTTGAAAACATCTGGCTTGATGTGTACACCCAAGCAATCTTTGTTGAGTTCACCGTGTACAATGCAAATGTCAATCTCTTCTGCATTGTCACACTCATGCTAGAGACCACAGCTATAGGTAAGTAATCAATAATTATGACATGAGAGGTTTAATATAAGTTGACTACAGTGTTACAGTGCTTAAATTTTTCCAGGAGTATTCCAGTTTCGCAGTGAACTACAAAGTGTCCGTCTTTACCAGTCTCCTGGCGGCCTTCACATCTTTGTCATTGCCTCTGAAGTCATATATTTCCTCTTCATTGTCTATTACATGTTTGTTCAGGTAAATATTTCTCAATATACACTGCCAATAATGTCACTTGGGATTCATGATAATATACTGGAGTCTCACTACCCTAATACATGCCCTAATACCCTAAGCCATGCCATGCATAAATTATAGACAGAGCACCGACCCACAAACCCACCTCCTCATCTTTTAGGGGAAGCTGATGAGACAGAAGCGGTGGGCTTATTTCAAGAGTAAGTGGAATTTGTTGGAGCTGGCCATCATCATCCTCAGCTGGAGTTCACTGTCTGTCTTCATAAAGAGGACTCTTTTGGGAACTCGAGACATGGCTTACTACCAGACCCACAAAGACCAGTGAGTAGCCATGGCCATTAATAATCAATCAATAATCAATAATAAATCATTTGATGTAACTGTTTCTCAATGGAATCATCTAGAATGTGCTCCCAAAATGTTGATGTTTTTGTAGATTTGCCAGTTTCCATGAGACTGCCACGGCTGATGCAGTGCTGGGGTATCTGATCGCTTTCCTGGTGTTGCTGGCTACAATCAAATTGTGGCATCTGTTAAGACTGAATCCTAAATTGCATATGATCACAGCAACACTGCAGCGGGCCTGGACCGATATATCAGGCTTCCTAGTGGTTATGGCCATCATGTTCTTGGCCTATTCCATTGCTGTAAGAGGTTTCTAGCACTTAAAATCTATTTTTCCCTACAGTTTATGGTGTCGATGATAATGTGGACATTGAAAGTTAAACTTATTAACTCCCTTATTAATTTTTTCAGTCAAATCTGATGTATGGCTGGAAGTTGTACTCATATCGGACCCTGCTGGATGCTGCTCAGACCATGGTCAGTCTGCAGCTGGGTATCTTCAACTATGAGGAGGTCAGTGTGTGAGACAACCCCAATCCATTTAATCATATACGACAGGATAGCGTCATATTTAGTTTCTCTATTGTTCACTTTTCACCTATTCCTCAGGTTCTGAATTACAACCCAGTCCTAGGTGCATTCCTGATCGGCTCCTGCATTGTGTTTATGACCTTTGTGGTATTGAACCTCTTCATCTCGGTCATATTAGTTGCATTCAGTCAAGAACAGATACATCACAAGGTACGACACAGATATGACTATTTGATTGATTTTGCATGTTCACCTGTCACCAGCATTAAGGCTTGCAATGTTGTTATTAATCTCTTCACTTTACACAGCCATCAGAAGAGGAGGAAATTGTAGACCTGATGTTTTTGAAGCTGTGTAGTTTGTTTGGAATCAAGTGTAAGAAAAAGGATGGTAATGATATGACAGAGAAAATTATTGTTTCTTCTGCTTCAAATAAAGGTCTCGCTGTGATTTCTTCTGATAGAATCGGTGAGAGCTTATTATAGTAATTATAATAAACTGACAGAACTTTATAAGAAATATGGTAAATGTAATGTTCTTCTTGTCATAGCTCAATTAAAGCTAATTATGGCTTTTGTGTCATAATATATTTGTGTATTGAAGTATAAAAAATATTCTTTCTACTTCTACAAAGTTGTCACTGTTGTATAATACTATCAACTATCTATTATAATGAGAACTACTACAATAAAGAGAAAGTAGATGAGAACAATCCCAATTTGTTGTCACTGTCACTTTAATCAAATAAATTGGTGTGGCAAGTTTTAATATTTAAAAACATTTTATGTGCTCTATTTTCTCATTAATCTAAATTGCATTCATGCATTTTTTGCACACAAGCACTGTTTGTGGGTGCAGGTGATCACCAGAGGTTATATAGTTTAACAGTGAGATCTCTAAGTACAGCTCCCCAATTTCAAATCTGAGTTGAACCAGCACTGCTACAGATGTCTGGAAGATCCAGACATCAAAGAGTTTTTATGCTTTGAGGAAAAAATATAACGAAGACCTTGGCCAGAGTGCGATTTAAACCCATGCCTCCAAAGAGACTGAAGCCAAATGTTGGACCCTCTCTGAAAATGGAGCACCTTGGAGCAGCAGACTTTTGAACATACAATTCCGAAAGAGACTGTCGGTGCTTTAAGAGATTACCAAAAATTTCTAATCCATTGCGATTACCATGTATCAATTTGAATCCCATCCTTGTCTCTTGCCTTACTTTTATAGTGAATATTGCCGGCTACTGTGTTGTGGTGGATAAGAGGGCTTCAAGTGCCGGTGTTCCGACAATTTATGCTACCTATCAAGATGTGCTACTTAGCGGTTCTGCGCATGCGCACGACCCCCAAG
>JAODLI010010405.1:12134-25877 GCA_027575585.1 Percopsis omiscomaycus | reverse complement strand
AGATAGATAGATAGATAGATAGATAGATAGATAGATAGATAGATAGATAGATAGATAGATAGATAGATAGATAGAACAGTCAATGGAAGTCACAATATAATCTACAGTATGTGTTGAGTGTATTGTGTTTTGACACTTTTTTCTGAATCTGTTCTCTTCTTCCTTGACCTTGGCCTCAGCATGCCCAAACCCTCCATGGTCTATTTGACTGCTCCCCCCCCCCCCCTTTACCATTCGTCTGTCTGACTGATGTGTCAGTGAAACGTTAGCACATTGTCTTTGGCGTCAAAAGCAGGTATAGACTTGTTATGTCTCTCATAAAGCTCAAATCTACTCGATTTAGACGTTGTCTTGAGGGCTAATGTCGTCTACAAACTGTCACTTTACTGCAGCTTGTTTGTGTGTGTGTGTGTGTGTGTGGGGGGGGGGTAAAAACTTTGTTTTGATCTCCACTTTCACTTCTTCTCTTTCTCACCTCTGTCAGCTATCCCTCCCTTTTTTCTGACTCCTCCCCTTTTCCACTCGTCTATCCAAGGACTTTTAATTTGTGGGTGTGCAGCCAGATTTTGTGAACTTGAACAACAGTCAAGTTAGTCAGTTGACACAGAAAGTTCAGAAAAGCGCGTTTTGTCATATTTTCTATCTAATCTGCTTTCTAATGCCCCTTCAATGAAAACAAAACAACTTTGAAATGCTATTTTGAGGCATATTAGGCAGCTTACAGATGTGAGCCATGCGGTCAAAATCCTTTAATGTTGTCAGAAGGAGCTTGCACATCAGCCTTCTATCTCTTCACACGCACCCGCAGCCTTCCCATATCCTCCTCTCCTCCCTCCATCCTTGTCCTCTCTCTCCTTGTTTGACACAGACACTTGGCGTCTGGTCCCTGTCCTTTGTCTCCTTCATTGCTCCCTTCACCCCTCCACCGTCTCTCTCTCCTCCTCGCTACCTTGTTCCAGCATGTACACCTGATTCCCAAACACTTCCCATCCTGTGCTCTATCGCTTTCTCTCTATCTCTCTACACATGTATGTTATGCCCTCTACACATGTATGGGTCACTGTCTAATCCTAGAGCTATGTCAATTGTTTAGTCTAGGACTTATTACAGTCTTTAAAACACGCAAAAAGTTACATGAAAACAGATTTTCTTGAACCTCCTTGCTTATTGTGCTGCAAGAGCTCAACACACTTTACTCCCAATGTCCTTGCACCACACACTTACTCATTCGCCATTGGTCTGTTCCAGGCTGTTCCAACCAGCCCTTCACATTTTCTATACCACAACGCTACATGTACTCATTCTCGTGTCGTTCTCTCTATTTATAGCGCTCAAAGGGTTAAAGGGTTGAGGTTTCCTATGGGAAATGTGGGTCTGTGAGACTGTGATTAAGGCTTATACAAATGAACTTAACAACTTCTATTCGGCACTTGACCCTTTAGTGCCGTGCTTTGATCACTACTTGAACGTAATTCTTTTTTGCTTCCCATAGTGTGATCTCATTGTGGCAGACGCTTCCTCTAAACCTCCTGCTTTCATCTTGTCGGAAAAAGAAAAGACGCAGACCTTCTTTTTTCTTCAAACGTCTATGTGGCTGTCTTTCAGACACCATCAACATACAGGGCGAGGTGGTAGTCGGGGCTGGTAACGGTACTGACACGGTGTGACCGTAACGGTAATGACATCGGGCGAGCAGGACGGTAACGACTCTCTCTCACTGCTCTGTTTGTGCGCTTGGACCAGTAATTAATGGTCCAAGTGTTTCCATTGTATTCAGAGCCAACCGACGATTAATCACAGAGGGTGATTTGTCACGGCTGCAACATCTGTCTCTACCAGCATTACCGCACATCCACACTGTGTGTGTGTGTGCCACTAAGAAAAGTAGGGTTTGTGTTAGGGGTGATAGGGGGCGCTGCGAAGCGACAGGAAACAAGGGGAAAGGACAGGCGACAAAAAAAACGACGGGAGAGTGGAGGAGAAGAGCGAGGAGGGAAGGAAGCAGACAAGAAGAGTAGAGAAGATAGGAGACCTGGAAAGGGAGCGAGGGATGCTAAAAAGGAAAAGAGGAGGAGAGAGGAGTGAGGCCCTCTTCATTTATTGCTCCAGTGGAGAAGAACACAGGGCTCTCTAATGGCCGCTGCCATGGTAATAACAATAAAAACCAGGAGAAGAACGAGAGACACTGAGAGAGCGTGAGAGAGAACGAGATAAACAGACAGATACAGGAAGAAAGAAAAAGAAAACAGGGAAAGGGAGCATAGACTCAGATTGTTTTCTTTCCCCCCATCTCTATCTTTCCCCATCTTTCGTTCTATACGCGCTCTACCCGTCTTCCACCTCTCTCTCTCTCTCTCTCTCTCTCTCTCTCTCTGTTTCTTCCTTTCTTCTCTCTCTGCTGTTGGCGCTGTGTGTCCTTGCTCCATGCTTTGTTAGGCAGGGCAGCGGTGCTGTACTTGCTGTGTCAGGGCTTTCTATTGGTGGTGATTAATGTATGGAGATGGAGGCATCGTCAACAGCCACCAACCAGATTCTCACAAGCCCCGTCGCAGACGCGCGGGCGAAGGCTGGTGCGCTGCGAGGGGGGGGGGGGGGGCGGAGCTTGTACGAAGCATGTGTCGGTGCTGACTCCAAAAATGCCTATCGTCACATGCATGCAAAATGATTCATGATGTGATTTCAGTAATTACACACTCTCTTGCGTTGTTCTAAGAATTTACGTTAACGGAAATGACCAGGTTTTAAAAAAAAAAACGCCTGGGAGAGAGCCTGACCCTGCCAACGTGTCCTTGAGCAAGACACTGACTTTCCAACAGCTCCAGTGACACTTATATGTGTAACAGAACATGCACTTTCATTTGATCTAATTTCCTTGTGTGAGAACACCAAGCCAAAAAGTCACCTCTGAGAGTCAGTTATTGAGATAAAGAATATATCTATCAATAGAAAGTAGAAACTGGTATATTTAAGTCATGCAACTTATTTCAACCATGCACAATTTCCAGAAGGACCAAAACGGACCAAAATGGTGAGATTATATTGGAAGAGAGACTGTTCAACATGCATTGATGTAACACAGGGGAGTTTAGAAGCAGCCACAAAACCCAAAGTGATAACAATAAAATTGTTGAACAACCTGTTGACAGGGGATCAGCAATAGGTGAACTAAGCGGTGCTTAAGACCAAAAAAAAATGTTTTAAACAATGTGTACTCAGATAAGATGGAACTTTTGTAGGTACAGAATGAGCTATTTTACTCTACAAAGAGCTGGTCACGGGTGGCAGAGGTCACCATATTTACCTTGAGGGTTTGCATGGGCACTGCTGCATCTATACATATGTCAGCATACAGTCTAGGAACCCCTTTTTTAGAGGGAAACTGCTTACTGGACCTTTAACAGGTCAACAGTGGTCGCACTAAGCACACAACTGTTATTATCAAACAAGTTTACAGTATTTAATTATTCTGTTTTACCAAATGGCCATCTTAGCTTTTCATTGCCTGCACATTGGGTTTGTGTGCTGTGATTGGGCCACTGAGACAGTGGATAAATTAGCTTTGGAAAGAAATGAAAGGGCAAGATACACAGGCTCGCCCTGTGAGAGTTCATGTAGCTACTAGCCACATATGTGCTCACACGTACACACACACACACACACACCAAAGCCTTCCTCCCTCCTCCTACTTCCTCGCCACCTTCCCATCCATCAGGCCATCTCAGGGAGCTGCCCGTGGTTCCACTGGCTGGTTTAATTGTTAATGCTAATTGCTATTTATTGGCTCAGATGCAAATGATAGGCCGGCCAAAGTGAAATTTTATGAGGAGCGAACTCCCCCTCTCGCACAAATTGAAAAAGTGAAACAAGAGGAAGAAGGAAATGAGGCGAGGCGAGAAGGGCTTAATGGCGGCTCTTTAATGGCGGAGAGCAAAAATTAAGACTGATTTAAGATGCCGAGGCAAAATCCCCCCAAAATCCTCTGTGATCCCCTCTCAGGGATAGACCCATTTGGCACAGGAGGGCAGCCTGGAATCTGTTAACTACCTCGCTCATGGGAAAATTAATTTAGCCTCTTCAACACTTTATGTCAATGCTTCACTGGATAACCTTGTATTCTGTGTGTGTTATATTATTATTTATAATTACTATCAAATATTATTAAAGGGTATTATTTGTAAAGAATTAATTGAATTAAAGACTCTGATTCTGGAAGACAAAAAGTGGAAAACCCAGTCACTGTAACACCTGCATAGTGAGATACAGCCCTACTGAAATATAACAAAAGCACGGCACGCAGCTTTAGTAGAATAATGCATTAGCACATACAGTACAGTATGGGGAATGACACAGTAGACTGAGGTCAAACCTAGCCAGCGGCTCTTTCTGGTTGGCCCCTTTACCTGGCCAACGTGTGTGGGTGTGTGTGTGTGTGTGTGACTATTCATACACCTAATATACTGTATGTTAGGGTTGTGTGTGTGTGTGTGTGTGTGTGTGTGTCACAGAATTGAGCAGCCCCCACATTTTAATACACTCTAAAAGGTGAAGCAAATTCTGCGCAGCACATTAGCTTAACGCAGAGGTGTTTGTGTGCGTGCACGCGCGGCCCCGTGCACACTTCCGGAGTGTGTCCAAGTCCAGGGATGCGTATTTCAGACTTGTTCGCTCTCCGTCCATCCATCCATCACTCTTCCTCCCCTCCCTCCCCTCATCCCTCGCTCCATCACTCCGTCTGATTGAAGAATCTTCTCCCCCTCCTCAAGGTGTGAGCGCCCCGCCAATTAAAGCCCAATCCAATTGAGTGTCTGTGTGTGTGTGTGTGTGTGTGTTTATGTGCGATCAGGTATGCACTTATATATATATATATATATATATATATATATATAGAGAGAGAGAGAGAGTATATGCCAATGCATGCGTGTGCAGGTGTGTGTGTGTGTTATCAAGTATAGGTTAATGCAGTTAGGGTTATTTCACAGTCCATTGAGAAGCTTATGTTGACCCCATGACCCCATAGCCAACAACACGGAATCCATTATCATCACAATGGGACCTTGTGGTGTGTGTGTGTGTGTATGTGTGTGTGTGTGTGTGTGTGTGTGTGTGTGGCTGGGGGCTCCACTTGACATGCTTATGCCACAAGGAAATCCCAAGTTAGCACTTGAGATGATCAGAGTTGGGGGGTCAGAGAGAAATGGTGTGTCTACTTCTCCCTCTGTGGTTAATGAAGGTCTGGTTAGCCTTTAATCTGTACCATGATGACGTACAGAAGATGGAGCTACAATGAGCTATTGTTAGTGTGGAGAATCTGATTTATTTACACAGAGAGCCAAATTGATTGTCTGTTTGTGTGTGTGCGTGTGTGTGTGTGTGTGTGTGTGTGTGTTTGTCACAGATAATTTAATAATTGTCAAAAAACAACATAACATTATACAACTAAATCTGTAACAGAACATTTCTAAACGTGTGTATATGTTTGTAATTCATGTTTGTAAATGTCTGAGTGTGTTTAGATGTCAGTTGTTAATTTTGTATATTGGTATTCCAACTGTATTTGCTTAATTTAGGATAAACATATTATTTTTATCTGATTTATTAGACAACTATAATGCTTAATCAAAATATCAAGATTGCAGAATAAATATGTTTTTATTCATGCAGCTATTCTTGTAGTTGGTGAAAATTAAATATAGGAATTAGATAGAAATGGAAATATTTATAAACTACAATATAAATACAAGGTGTCCCACATATTACATTAGATTTGACAGTTGCACACAATGCAGCAAAAAAAATAAAATATCAATTTCTATGATTTTATTGTTATTTTTCAAGTTCATGCTTTTTCTACCAAATATGGCCAACAATTCTGATCATGTGACAGAATTTCAGCTTCAGTCAATATCCTGTTTCTCTCTCTCTCCCTCTCATCTGTTTATCCACGCATTTCCCTAGCGTTGGGGGGCTAACCCTGAACCTCACCTTGCCCCTCTGTCCGCACCTCCTGGATGGCTATTGATCCACACACTCACACACTCACACACACACACACACACACACACACACACACACACACACAGTCAAACCAAACAGTCAAATGTTATTTCAATGCACCAACCTAACCAAGTCAAATGCCTTGGATGTAAATATGCACTTTGTGAATAAATGAAATTCTGATTGTGACAGAGCTGTGGTTTGACGCTGACCTTCCTCTTGCTCTATCTGGAAAAAAGAAAGAACATAATCATATTTTTGTAATCAGGACAGTTGCCAGGAAATGTGTTTACACATAGAACAGAACTATAGACAAGTTTATGCAAGCGACAAAAGCAACAAAACACCCACATCACATTATAAGGGCTGTGGGAATATATCACTGCAAGAACAAGACTTACAAGGTTTGTTAGGTCATTTTCAGTAGATGCTTTTATCCAATGTGACTTACAGTGACTACATTAGCAAGAATAAAGGAGAAGGTAGGGGTTAGAGCTCTTGCTCAAGGATACTTAAAGGTAGGCGACAAATCAGAGTCAGGGTTTGAATCCAGGACCTTTTGTCTGGGAATCGACCACTACCCTCTCCTGACCCCTTTTAAAATGTTATGGAGACTTTTATTTAACATTCTCTTATTCTGTATTTTTGTCCGCAGGGCCTGTATATGCTCATTGTTCTTGGGAATAGGTTTACATTTTACTTCATCTTTGGCGGCAGCTATATAGTCTTTAGAAGAGTTAAGTTTTGTTGGTTGTTTAGCCATGCAGAAATGAGTACAGTCGTATTCTGAATACAAACTGCAGCAAATTTACCAGCATAGGTGGAATTGACGGCCTGCAGGTTTTTCATTTGCAATAACTTTAGTCATAAAACACTTGGACTAGACTATTTAATAAGTATTTGTTAAATTCAGGTGAAATTATGTAAATATTGGTGAGGCAGAAAGCATCGATTCTACCAGCAGACTACCCTGGTGGGGAGCCAATGGTCTCATGTCCTTCTCTTAGTTTCACATGGATTTGGTAAAACCAATTAATGTGCCTATAACAACGAAATGTAAGTATTTTACCATATATTTTGTAACTGAAACCCCTTTATAGTAAAACATTCTATTAATTAATAATGAATTAATTGGATAACGCTTCCATATCTCGTGTGAATGTGGGTCCTTAGATACTGAAAAGGCCTTTCTGTGATGGTTTTTGAACGCTATGCTTTTGCTCATTCATCTTCGTAATCCCGACAAACTTTTAGGAGACACACCAAAAGAAATCCAATGAATCATTCATATGCTTCTGGGATGTGCTACTGTAGGAAAAGATGTTAACGGAAAAGAAACGAAGGAAAAAAATCTGAACCTCCGAGGAGGTTCTGGGTACCGTACTGGGTTTTCCTCCACAACCCTATATAACCCTTGTCACATCAGCTCCACAAACGCTGATTCAGAATTATGCAATATTGAAAAAAGGGGAGGGGTGGGGTTGTAGATATGTCTCACAGAGCCCAACAATCATGAGCGTTGCTCTTAAAGAGGCTATGCTATCAAGATCCGATCCAGGTGATATTACTGAATCCCGTTGGCAAGTAAACGTGACTTGACTCCTCTGTTTCCATGGAGACCAATCACGATTCCACCACACTTCATCCTCTACATACTTCTCCTGCCAAACTGGAGAGAGAGAGAGAGAGAGAGAGAGAGAGAGAGAGATTGAGAGAGAGATATATATATAGAGAGAGGGATTGAGGGAGAGGGGTCAAAGGTGAACATCTCTAGCAGCTTATAGTCAACTACATAGATTCTAATAATGTCTAGGGACGTAAAAGGACTGCTGTATTCCAGGGCAAATGGTGCCATCGCGCTATCATGCGACTGGGAGTCTATGGAGAGGCCAGCTAAATTTAGGTACAGCGTACAGTATGTAGTGCAGGTGTATCTCACATGGCCTACCTAACTGGGTCTGTTCCGTCGCGTGTTAATTCAGTAGTGTGCTGTTATCTTGCTACACAGACGTTTGAGGGAGCTAAACCATCATAACAGTACCTAATTCCATTTTGGATTATTCTGTATTGGCCGTAATGTCCCCCAAAGTCTTTGTTTTCATCTCTATAAATATACTGAAGTCTGTCTCTCTGTTCTGTTAATGCTGTGACATTTCTTTGAGGGAGAGGCTTGGAAGATATTCATTTGAGTGTTTTGTAGACCGTACGGTCATTTTTTATTCACACATACTGTGAACACTTAGCCCAGTGCCTCAGGCTCTTTGGGTGGTTGACGTGCTTTCTTACTATTTAGAGGAAATATAAAACTTTGTTTGAATGTAAGCAGTGTACATCATTTACATAATTCCCAGATGATGAATTGTCCACTGATTATTTATTAAAATTAGCAGAATTAGGTTTTGTGCATTATAGCATTAGCATAACTTGTGTTATGTGTAATTGTTCCCATTCATTTTCCAAACTCTCTCCAAGTGACAGTTTCCCTTCAGGATGACATGATAGCTTTTTTTCTTTTTCTTTTTTTTTTTTTCTTATTCCTGCCGGCCACTGCTATGTTTCACTACTCCTACATGCGCACACATATTTGACAACTCAATATTACAAATACTAGAATTTGAGCATTCCAAATAATAGTAATAACCAAATAACATTTATTATACATATATACACACACACATTCCACTATTATTTATGACACTGACATTTTCCAAATTTGAAGATTATATATATATATATATATATATATATATATATATTGATTGCCAGCAGACACAGAAAAATCCTATTATTGTAAAATAATTTTTGTTGTTTTCATATCCAGTTGTGACATTTCCAACAAATGTTAAACAGAATAGACCTTAATTATGTCAAATGCCACAGAGAAGAAAATGTGTATGCGCGTGTGTTGTCTACGGGGCCACTAGATGTGTAGTCTGTGTCAGTTGCATGTGTTGGTACAGCCCCACAATGCATGCCCTAGAAATTAAAATCTGAAATGCAAATTTAGCCACTCCCTGGCCTCAAGTCTTTGTGGGTGTCTGGGTAGGGCGTGGTCTTTTCCGAGGGGAGGGGACAGCAAGCACGCTGTTAAGTTTTCAAACTGCCGGGCAAACAAAGTGCTTGGGTAAGGTATTTTTCGAAGCAGGACACCAGGAAATATCCTTAGAAGAGCTGGAGACATCGAGCTCTTTCATTGAGACCATGGCATTTGAATATTGAGAAAAACAGGTTGTAGCCCAGGTAGACTATACTTATTTTTGTCTTTATATTTCATCGTGCCTATTTTTTTCTTACAGACATTAAGTAGGCTACATTTGGGGCTTAAAGAAAGGGGTCATGACGTCCAGTTAGCCCATTTCTCAAACTGTAAATGAAAAACGTTGATTTATGTTGCTTATTTCCAATGCAAAACCTTTGCTGCTCCATCTTTAGCGCCCGCCCATTGGGCTTTTCTTACAGAGGGATAGTGGGAGATTGATTATAGGCTACGGGACCAGTCGTGGAGGAAGCCAGAACCAGGCTCAACTGCGCGCTGCTTTCCTCTGTTGAGGGAAGGACATCTGAGGAGTAGCGTAGATAAATTGTGTAATAGAGTAATAGAGACTTTTGCAGGCTACGTCTTCTACATAGTTTAGTTCGTTTATTTCGCTCTATTCTGTTTTTGGATTCCCACAACACAGAAGTCATCCATAGCCGACGCTTCGCCTGACTTTGTCTCTGCCTATGAGCTGGTCTTGTCTTTCTCGTATGAATTGCCTCCGCAGTCTCTCAGATGCGTAGACAAGGGGGAATGGGTTGGGTCGCATAGGCGTCCATAGACGCAAGACGTCATTGTCAGAGAGAACAGATAGGTTAGGGTTTTAGCAGCGAGATCTGTTTTTTTTTCAGCGTCGTGTCAGGATACTGAGGAGAGGTGAGGACATCCCGCGGACTAGCTTGTTTTATCTACAGCGGAGGGGGATTGGCTTTCAAGACGAACTGGCCACCCGGGGTAGAGACTTGCCCAATACCCGGACTAGGGGATAACCTGAAACCACAACATCTTTGCCCCCCTATATCGGATTATTTGAAGTGACGGCAATACACAATGGGAACCCGAGCGTTCGTTATTGCCTGCGCGATGCTTGGTAAGTCACGGCTGCTTGTATAGTATGTCCATGTCTTCTGTTCTATTTCATTCGCAGAGTCAGCTATATTGACTAATAAAACAACATCTGGAGTGTCTGTCTCACACCTGAGTCATGGCACACCTGTGTGAGAGACATGCATGCATGACAAAATACAAAATAACATGAGTGTGTGTGTGAGGTTTGTGCCACCCATGAGTCAGAAGTAAGAGGGTTACATTTTAGTCACTAACAGATGCCTTCAACTGTGGTCCTGAATGCTTAGGGTCTCTCTCTCTCTCGCCCCCCCCCTTTGTATGGTTAAATAGGTTAACGTGACATTCGACTGAGATTAACCCTATGCAGACAGAGCCCTCTGTTAAGATAAACATACATACAGTAGGTGAATCATTTCCATGTAATTAAAAGGGAAAACACACGCATTACACACCTGGGTATAAGCCTGGCACTGGAAATACTTTGTTAGGATGTGTGTGTTGGCTGACACGCATAGCATGCTCCACACAGGTTTACTGACACACACACACACACACAGCCTGTGAACTGTCCCAAACAAACACCAGATGGCTTTTCTGTTCTTGGATGGGAGGTCTTGACGGTGCTGCCGGGGGGACCAGCACGGGGGAATGGAAGTGGCTCTACTGGAGGAGCCTGTTTGGCCAAGAAGATTATGCCTTTCCCCTTTCCAATGCATCACAATGCTCTTACTGGGGCTAGTGGTTGAATGGAGGACGCCAGGGTTACCGTTCTGTCAGTACAATGCATTCACTCTGAGTACTGTATGTTAGCCTACTGCAGCTGGGCTCCAACCTTTCTCACCTTTGACCTCCAAAACAAAAAGGATTTATAGCTGTGTGTGTGTGTGTGTGTGTGTGTGCGTGTGTGTGTGGGGTGTGTGTGTGTGTGTGTGTGTGTGGGGGGGGGGGGTTGTCACAAACAATGAACCACACATTTTTCTTATGGTTATTGTGTACCAAAACACTTGGATGCACATTTCATAAATATATATATTTAAGACAAAAATGTAAGACAATAAATATATATATTATTATTATTTCTACTACTAATAATATTAATACTAATAATAATACATTGTGCTGCTGAAACATTGTTATAAGCACCTATTCACGTTATAGATATTAATGAGTGTAGTCTGGATGAAGTGTTGTTGTGGCCACTAGACACTGAATAAACCTGTTTATAGGGGATTCTGAAGCACTTGAGATGGGCGACTGAATGCCTTCCTATACACAGTGTAATCCAGAGTGAGCACTGCATGTACCACATGGTGCTTCATGTGACCGGTGCTGATGTGCGTATGTGTCAGCCAGTGCGCGTGGCAAGCTGTCTGCGAATGTGATACGCGCGCCAGCCCGTGTGCATGTTACCGAGTCTGTATCGACCCCAGTGCCCCGCGGTACCGCGTGCATTAGGCTGCATATTAGAACTAGCGACATCTGCATTAGAGGAGGCTTCCAGGTGGCGGTGCACAAATGCACAGATTACACCGGACCACTCGTGCAATAGAGGACAGCACCACCAGGGGATTGCATGAAGACAGTTGCTGGAAGGAAGCAGTGTTTATTGCTTATTACAAACAGCTCGCCTGGCTTCTTTTACACACAGAGATCATAGCGTTTGAGCTGATGGAAAATAAAATCTTTTTTTTTTTTTTTTTTACACCTTGATGTGCTTTCCTCTTTTTGGGGAAGGGGGGACCGCTGTTTGTATAAAAATGTGCAAAGCAGACATAAAATACCTTGATGGTTTATATAACTAAATTGAAAGTGTAATTTAAAGTTGAGCAAGAGGCTGTCTGATTAAACTGTGAAATGCCTGAGTGGGTTTCATTTACTGGCCTAATAGTGGAACAGCCTGTGTCAGCCCAAGGGTAGATGAACTGCTACTAGATTTGTTACTGGCCTTAGACCAGCCTAGCAATGTGTTTATTTTATTATCTTTGCGGGTGAAGGGGGGGATTCAAAAGCATAAACTTAATTCTGTGTCGCTATACTGAGGACGATAAAGAGTAAGTATAACTTTGAAGTAATTAAATTCCCTCTGGCTGAAATTATTTGCGATGGCCATCATGGGAATGTGTCAGTCAAGTCAATGACATGTAAAATATGGTAAACGGTGCTGTGCCTCTCCCTCCCAGAAACTAGAAAAGCTATTTGTGTTTTAGCCTCCTCTTTGCTTAGAGGCCTAGTCAGTGCCTGCACTTTGAGTGTGCCGATGGACCTCGACTCGGCTGTCATCACTTTGGCAGTGTTCCTCAGATGTAGAGGGCAGTTACTGGCGACGGTCAGACACCATATTATGCTCTGTAAAATATCCCTCAGCTGTTTGACCAGGAGGTGTCCAGGGTCTGAATGCTGGCCATGTGTCTGCCCTCCTCTGTTTACATAGGGGGAAGCGCTGTCGTACACAGGAAAGAAGAACACGATGAATCAAACTCTGTCTGCTCTGTATCCTTTCTTCCATTCTAGGGAAAAGTCTTGTGACTGTTGACGCTAGTGCGTGATTGTCACTGTTTGCTCAGTCATTTTCCTATACCTCGATGTTGACAGACAGCGTAAACATCGTTCGGCTGACAACAAAGCGACAATCCAAAACGGCAGATGTGCTAATGTCAGTCAGGCTTTTATACACCACCTGTGTGATTATTCTCTCAATTTCGAGGACTACTCAAAATGAAGACCATTCATAGGCCATTGTTCTTTATGCTGAAAGTCGCTGGACATCAAATTTGTAATCGTTTTGAGGAGTGAATGATACACTTTCAAGTAATGTTGTGCAAATTCATAGGTGAAGTAACCTTGTTACATAATGCTGTTAACAAATGTAGGCTACTAATTGTAAGTCGCTTTGGATAAAAGCGTCTGCTAAATGCTTAAATGTAAATGTAATCGATCAAAGAATTAGAATGTAGTTGTGTGTATGTGTGTGTGTGTGTGTGTGTTAGCTCAAGACCTGCTATCTGGTCTGGTCTCTGATCTTGTGTAACTTTTGCCTCATGTGAAGGCATACCAGATTAGTTAAAGGACTGGTGGCCATGTCTACCCTCAGGGCTTGTACATGTCCTGTAATACAGACCTAACAGTCAGTCACAGAAAGTTACACCCATGTGCCACCGAAGTAGATTTTCCTACCTCTCTGCTCCATTTATCGACAACAACCCATCAATGTTTTAGGGCTAATCTGGTGGATTTGGGATCCTTCAGAGGAAAGCTCTAGAATCGACCTGTGCATTCTCTGGGCCCAACTACATTTCTGATCAGTTTTTTTTTGTTAATGGCAGGGCAATAACGAAAATCAATATGTGGTGACGACATAAAGAGAGAGGGCCTGGTTAACCGAAACTGGTTACCCTGTGATGTGATGTTTCAGGGGACACTTCCTCCAGTTGACCCGGGGAGGTAAATGAAAACACGTTCAGGGAGTCTTCCTGCCTCTTTTAGTGAAGCAAGCAGCTGGTAGGTCGCAGAGCCGCGGTTGTAGCTGAGGCAGCGTCTGCTTTGTGTCTGGCTTTGACTCTACGGTAACAGTGGCAGAGCTGTTAGTTATCTGTCAGGACGCAGAGCACCCCAGTCTCACCGGGGGGGGGGGGGGGGGGGGGGGG
>JAODLI010010405.1:0-12124 GCA_027575585.1 Percopsis omiscomaycus | reverse complement strand
CCCCCCCCCCCCCCCCCCCCCCCCCGCCAGGTCTGCCGTCCTTCTCCTCACGCGTCTGTTCACGCCTGAGATCGTGCTTCCTCACCTGTGATAAGATCTGACAGCCCCTCTGAGTGTCCACTGTTCAGATGTTCGGTTGCAGCAATTTGCATGGATCCCTAACCGTCCCCTCTACAAACAGCCTTGCCCCTGAGCTAGCTCTCTCCTCCCAGCACTCCTCCCTTCAAATGAGCACCAACTGACACTACGTAAGATCTAATGGAAAATAACAAGACCACATGATTAAAATGCTACACACACACACACACACACACACACACACACACACACACACACACACACACACCTGCATTTTACTACAAACGTTTCAATCCTCACTAGGACACTGTCAGATTAAACAGTGTTTTTGATGTACAGGCCTATCGTTTGATGTTCTCTTGAACATGAACTTCTCTCAGCCTAATCCCAATTGCTACATTTAGGAGCAGATATTGTTATTTTTCTGGGGGAATGTAATGGGGAAACGGGTTGGCCTAGTAGCCCAACGGTGCTTTCAGAAAAATGAACATAAGCTATATTTAGTAAACCTTTTTTAACTGAATGGCGCGTTTCCTCAAAAGACTTTCTAGAAGCCATTTTTATTTTAGATTTGTGGGCGTGACAGACCACAAATGATTGCTTTACATTTTTTTTATCACCCTTTTTTATTGACAGATAAGCGGGATCCAATCCAAAACCCAACTACCCCACATTTAAAACAAATAGTTTATTTAAACTTCTTCCAAACGAAGCGTACTGAACGCACCATGTGTTTAGGAGCCATGTCTACCTAAAATTGTTTTACGAGCACCTCCTCTGTCCACATCAAAGACCACCCCAACCCCCTCCCCCTCTCCCTGTCCCCTCCCCCATCTCCCTTCCCGTTATTCTTCTCAACCAGCCCCTCCCCCCTTCCTTGCTCTGTCCCCTGGGCCCTGATGACTGGCCAGGCGGAGGATTCAGGTTGTCTCGTCCACATACACAAACGCCCACAAAACGCGCCGAGTTGCCCTCCCCTAGTGGTGTACCCACAATCCCCAGCTCCCTGCTTGATCCTACACCCTAGCAGAGCAGCCACTGGTGGGGTAGACATCAGTTAGCGTAACTATGGCGACTGCTCCCCCTCGGCCGATCCATACTCGGTGGTACACTTATAGCGCTACAGGGACTCTCTCACACACACTTTCCCTCCCTAAAAAACATTCTCAATCTTTACATGAGACTGACAGACATCCTGCGAACTTAACCACTCTGTTACTGTGCTTCTACACTCCTTTAAATAGTAAGGGATTAAGCATACCCACTATAGGGGGGGAGAAGTTTGTCTGTGTATGCGCTTGTCTCCTTGGTTGCATGCATGTATTTACATGTGCCTTGTGCTGCCCGAATGCAGAAATGACTGACAATGGCAGAGAAGTTTATTTGAAGTGGGATAATTAATAGTTAATTAGTTCTCTTTCCAATCTGGTTTTATGCACCAAAGTAGGGCCTGATTGAATGCAAGCTGCCAATCATAAAGATACAAACCGCTGTACACAAAGTAGATACAGCTGTCAGGCTTAATTGTGAACAAGCATGTGCTGGATAATTAACAGAGATAGCAGATTGTTTTAGAATGCTGCATTCTTTTGGAATAGTTAATGGTTGTAATACCGAGATATTGTGAGTTGAGCCCTTCCTTATCCTATCTGTGTGTATGGCAGCATTCTTAGGCTCCGTCGAGAAGGCAGCACCCTGTGGTACAACGTGTGCCAGAAGGATGGGGGTTATGGGGTGGGAGGATGGGTGTAGGGGATGGGGTAGCAGGTGGTCACAAGCTAATGGATACGGGGGACGGGGGGGAGATAGGGGGAGATGGAGGCACTTAATATACTTGGAAGTGTTTTGCATGTTCGCAGTACAGACTGCATCTTGACCCATCTTGTAGGTCAAAGCAGCTTCTATCTGCCTAAGAATGATAAACATTTCCATCTGGCTTCCTGGTTGTCCTGTGCCTCATTGTCTTTTATCACAGTCGCCAGCAGCTAATGGAAACTATCTCTAACAGTCTAGCAAAGTCTTTTTGTTTCAAGGAACTTGCTATCGCAAACTTGATATCCTTGAAATTGTACAAACAAGTCATCCAGTAGAGCTACACTGTACATACACGCACACACAACACGTAAGTAAAACAGATAGAGAAAGGAAAAAAATGTAGCAAAGAAATTATATCAATTTAGTAATGTTTTGAAGGAGGTTTATATATTTTAGAGTATGCTTTATTATTCAGTGTGGAACTCTCTGAGCTAGCAACCGTTGGCGTACCAATAGCCCACGTTACATTGCATCTAGGTTGAAGGTTGAAGATTCTGGCCTCGGTATTCAGTTTGTGGGCTGCTTTTGCATGCAAGCAGATCAGGACAGGCATGCTTCTTTTGAGGAAAGTGGCCAATTACAAAAAGATTGTTTGCGGCTACAATAAGGTTGTTATTTTATTATACTTAGTATTGTAGTATAGTAAAGTATACTTGGGATTTTGTTGCCAAACAGAGGCTCAGCCATTGTATACATGATGGGTCAAGACAGCCTGTCACACTGTATTGTTGTTGTCTGTAAATACAGTAAATGATTGTGTGTGAGTGATCTAGTATGTCCTATGACTGTACCTTTTGCCGGTGGATTTTAGTCCTCTATGGCTGAATGGATAGGTCACAAACACGAAAAGTTTTTTTACTCTGGCCTTTATGAACAAATTTGAAACATCAGTCTCTCAAACTGAATAATTTATTCATCACTAAGTAGTGACGACTATAGAACATACAGAACATACACAAACGCACACACACACTAGGGCTGCATTAATATTAAGACCAAAAAGGATAATTGTTATTTTCCTCAATATTGTGATAGCCATTATTAACTGTGAAATAATTATTCTGTAACATACACATAAGCCGTTCATAATTTATCACTCTACATATCTCCTAATGGTTATTTGCATTGTGAACAGATTTAATAGCGCTCTGTGAAACAGCTTGCTTGGCCTTTAAGCACTAATTGCAGTAATTGAGACCTTTTGCGATTAGCATATTGCAGTGGTCAAAACTATAATCTGGATTAATATATGATTAGTTATGCAGCCCTAACCCTCTCTTTCTCTCTCTCGCACATGCACACACCTCCTGCTACCAGCATTATGGTGCACACAGTATTCTTCTCTCTATTCTCAAGAATGGCCTCCTACCTTGCTAACTGGTCTCTCTGAATAGTCTGTGAAGCGCATGCACTCACACACACACACACACACACACACACACACACACACACACACAGTCTCTGCTCAGCTCCCTACTGAGTAACTTCCAGCAGCTAGACTGATGTTGGTACAGGAAATGTACACAGTCATGGTGGCCTCTCCAGTCTGCCTATTAGTAACGTCGATTTGTGGATCTTGGATTTGAAGAAGGTTTTAAGGCTGCTGGAAAGGTCAGAGATTATTAATGACTGCCCTTCTTAAGTGTTTTCAACCCGAGGCAGACAAGAGCTTATCACCTGAGGAAGCGATAAGGAGCCGTAATTATAAAGAGGAATACGGATAAGATTTGATTAGTAAAATCAATGCTGTTCATCAATCAAGTGTACAGGGATTAACTAAAAAGAGTTAAATTAGGGTAAAGGACAGAAAAGACTTTAGAATGGCGGCGGGGGGGCAAATCCTGGAATCTGTCAAAAATGTTGGCTGACGCAACGGGGGGTGACAGTCTGCTTGGATGCTACCGTCGTTTCTTCACGGAGGAGATCGGGGGATAATGGTGGCCGTATGCGGCTGTCTTTCTGTACGCAATATTTAGCGTCAAATAGACAAGAACAATTTGTATTTTCTGTCAAACTACTTTTTTTTGTCAAATAAATGCTACAAGCACAGACTGAAATACTATCGGCTTTGTATTAACATTACACCAGTTACAGCTCCAAGTCCAAGTATTTACTTATAGCTTATTTGGTTTATGTTCAGGAAAACGGTAAAACTTTAGTAATAGTTTAGTTAAATTGGGAAGTATACGTGCATGCTCTCAATATGCCATATATACTGTACACTCTTCAACGTACAACTGAGTCGCGGTCACCCCTATGGTGAGTCGCCCTCTGTCCAGTTGTGTCGTCTTGATGGATTCCAGCCTTAAAGCTTTACCGTCTTGCTTACGTCCATGCCCCACTACATATGGCAAAAACACATAGTGTCGTACGCCGGATTGCGAACTGCCCACATGTGGGCTAGTTCTGAATGAAAAATACCAAGTGAATGCTTTCAAATGAGTGTTTTGGAATTAGCAATCTTTATAACTAGGCTACGTCTTCTTCATGCACAAACAGATTCGCTGAAAAGAAATGTTTTATTAATATGCCTTGAACATTAACTAAAACTACAACTCCTCCATGAGTTTCACTGACTAGGACATTTCCTGGTTGTTCAGACACTGCAAATATACAATCTTTTATAAATACTTTTTTCTATTGGCACAAACTGTTTTACAAGCACAATATTGGTGTAATTAAGAAATTCGCTTGGGAAATATTTTTAAATGAACACTATGTAAGCCACAACGTTGTACACTCAATCAGTTGTCAGTAGCCTACTCATCGATATATATAAAAAAAAAACACAAACAAGACATATCAATTGCTCACTCACAGAAGAAACATGTCTGAATAAATCGCTACAACTGTCTGAGGTGAACCATGGAGCGTTTAGGCATGTAACCTAACAAGCATCGGTTTTGCAGCCTACATCATTTATAAGCGGGAGCTGATATGCACGTGTAGCCTAGTAATACAAACGTGCAAAGAAGTTATGCTTTAGATGTCTTGTCAAATGACAATCATTTCCACTTCAGTGGTGGAGAAGCTGATGTTGGATAGCAGGGCAAGTCTAGGGGTGTTAACCGCTATACAAACCTCCAAGGTCTCGTGTCACGGTTCCGTCTTCCAATACGACACACACACACACAACAGGCTGCTGTTGCAGCCTGTTGAGCTCTCATTTAGTTACCAACGTAACAAAACAAATTTTTCATTTCACAATTAACTCAAGCGACGTATACATCCTTTTGTCTTTTAAAATGAAGACCGTGCTCAAGCAAAATAAGGCAATCGGGGTTTTCATGGAACTGGATATGATTACCGGACATTATGACATGCAAGTCTTTAATTTATCTTTTTTTTTTTTAAATACATTGCAATACTATGCCGCATTTTAAACGTTAACTGCCAAACTGATACGTTGCTTTTTCACTGCTGTCAGGGATAGTGTAGTCTGCGACCCAGGCGCAGACAGGGGCAGGCAGGCAGTGGGGTAAAAGCAGTTTAATAAAGGAACTAAACAAGAAAATACAAAATCCAGGATATAAAGGATAACAAAAAGAGAGCCAGGCAAGGGCAAAAACTATAAAACAAAGAAGCTTACAGCACAGGTTATCCACACTCCAGAAAATACAGATATGTTCAGCACCAGCGACACAGACATCGACAACAAACCAGCACAGAGACAGGGGAGAACACAGACTATATACACTGGGGATGATTGTGAAACGGTAAAAACAGGTGAGGGCGGTGAGTGGTAAACGAGGGGATGGACCATAAAAGGAGACAGGGCGGAGCAAGGGAGGGGCCAGGAAGAACACAGGGGAACAAGGTAGACACACTAGGGGAACCTGGAATAGACAATGGGGAATACAAGAGACAGGGCAAAAACAGGGAACAGGCGGGGTCGTGACAACTGCGGAAAGAATATATCCATACCTTCATAGCTGGACATGTTTTGCTGTGGCAGTGATTCAATCTGGGTCTTTACATTTTCACTAAGCCAACACAGTAGCATATTTATGTGAATTATATGGCAGAATTTGTTAAACTAAAAAAATATAATAGATAGAAGGCCATGGATAAAAGAGTACATTTAACAATATAGTGCTACAGTATATGTGTGCAATCAATATACTGAATTGAAAAAAAATAGTATATTTTATTTATCAAGAAACAGCATCTCTCTCTCTCTCTCTATCTCTCTCTCTCTCTCTCTCTCTCTCTCTCTCTCTCTCTCTCTCTCTCTAAATGCCAACTTCTCCATCACCGGGAACATTTCTACCTTTTGTGCACCTTTCATCTTTTTGCCTTTTTCACCCCCCATACTGTTTCCATTACATTGATATATTTGTCAACATCAACATTGAACGCCACAGCTAGATTTTTGACAATATATATATTTGATAATGTGCGCGAGGAATGATTGTGCCAGCCTCCAAGTAATAGAATAGGAAGATGATTATGGAGGTATATCAAACATATATATTCCGCTGTTCTCTCCGTGTTGATTCACACGCATAGCTTCTTCTTCATCTACAGTACCCAATACCGCCCGATGTGTGTTCGGCTCTCCCTAGCGCGGATGACGTTTTCTGAGGCAGGGAGGGAGGAAAATGCAGATGGATTCTGGAAAACATTTAACCTGGGGTGAGACATGTGGAGAGGGGGAAATGTCTCTCGTCTCAGAGGGCTTTGAAGCGCTCGCTCGGTCCGCGCCGATTCAAGTGGAATACACATCAGTTTCTGTGGTTTTCCTTGTCTCCAAGCACCCCGGAGACTACCTGTTTCTCTCCCTTTTTTTTTACTTTGTCTCTGTTTCCTCTCCTGTGTCTCCTTTTTTCTACCCAACTCTCTCCCAATCGCTGCCCCGCTGTTAGAGAATCGCTGTTAGAGCAGGGTTTTAGATCTGTCGGGTGAATCTGAGGCTCTCTGTGATGATACTCCGCCATAGTCCGTTTTATTTATTTATTTAATTTACCATCTAGCTAACATGTCCATATGTAATTCATAGTTTGCTGCTTTGAACTGTTTTTTTATTTTTTTGTTGAGAGGGGCTCATTATTTACATCTAGATAACAAGCAATCTATTGGGCCCTGGCCTAGTACAGGCTTGTGCCAAAAGTTTGTGTGTGTGTAATCAGGCGATAGCACTAGTAGACAAGACATGAATACATACTTCGATGGATGGAAGTGGATGTTGTCATTTCCTAGGTTAAATGCACTGTCTTGTATACACATCTCCAGGTGTATAATTATAATTATCATCTATCCAGTGATAGTGATGATATGTGTGTTAAGTGTGCGTGCATTGCACTCTGTTTCCAGTGTGGGTAAGACAGTGTCCGCAAATGATTGGATTAGTGTTCCCCCCCGCCCCCCCTGCACTTAGTATAATCCTCTTTACAGCTTTGTGTGTGTGTGTGTGTGTGTGTGTGTGTGATGTCCTCTGTTCCCATTCCTCTGCATGTGCCAGCGGTTAAACATCAAGGTCAGTTGGAGATCTTGTCCACTGTCACCTGACACAGGACACCATTGTCCTGTTGCCTACAAGTAAGCTGAGCTGGGTGCAGAGATCCGGACCTTGAGACCGTTACAGGTCCTCGGAATCCTAGAAAAATCCAAGTTGGCGAGGGTATGGGCCGGGGGCCGCGGGGGGGGGGTGCGTGTACGGCCATCATGTTGGCACCGCCAGAAGTGAAGAGGTTAGTCAGATAGCGGGCACGGAAGGACTATCAGGGAATGGGTGGAGGGATAGAGCGATCTGTTGAAGGTCTGCGGGGTTTGGAATGTCATTGTCAGCCTCTCTAAACAGCCTGTAGAGACGGGCACTTTGAAGTCTCGCAGAGCCGCTTAAACCCTGCTTGAAATGAAGCAGAAAGCCACAGAAGCAGCCAGGGATGAGACAGGAATATGTGTTGAAACAGAGGGAGACGCAGATGGAGAGCGTGTGTGTGTGTGCGGAGGGGGTGAAAGTGGAGAAGGATTGATGGTGTGAGAGACATTGGGGAGAGTATGGAGAGTGTTATTTAAAGGTGATGGGAGACAGAAGGCAGTGGAGAGAAAGACTCTTAGTGCTCATATACACCCTGAGAGCAGTCTGTTAGCTATTCATTGGCTGTTGGAGGAATATACTGCCCACAGTTCCAGATGAGTAGCTGTAACATGAGAAGTAGTGATGCAGCATTATAACTCTAAGCCGACCTGAGCTGGATGTAGACTGTGAGACGCCCGGTTTGAAAACTGATGGCACAAACAACTTCTTCTGTTTTCCCATGACCCCTAATGAGAAGTGGTTCTTTGTTTACAACCTACTTTTTAATCCATAACCAAATAATATCTCAATTTGGATTTTTCCCTACGACATAATATTGAGAATCCTGTTTCAACAGCTTCATATTTTTAATCTTTTGAAGGTCAAATAATTTCTTTGTCAAAAAGTGTGGCTGTGACAGTAAGATCAATGTTTTTCAGCTGGGAGTGGCAGTGAAAGTCATTAAAAAATAATGCAAAAAAAAGATTTGTATATTGTTAGATGCTTCTTTACCCATTTGAACAGGGAAATCATGATGGATCAGTACTTCCCCTACCCAATTTCTTCATTGTTTATTTAGACCACTTTACGATAGACTTTCAGTTATAGAGGTCGTTTTCAATTTCTTCTTTGTAAGTCAGGAGGGTTTGGTGCCTGCTTACCCTTTTGAAAAAGTGGAGTTAATGAATTTCTAAATGCCAATGGCAAAATGTTAGGCTGTTTATGTTGTGCATTTGAACTGATATGCCGGAAAGTGACCATGTGTCCAAATAAGTTCCCTTTTTCCTTTCTCCCTTTCTTTGCCAATGCAGTTATATAAGACTTGAGCCTAAGAATTCATAAACTGATCGATCGTGTGTTGGTTCTTTGGAGAAGTCGAGCCGGGGCGGGCGATTTCACTCTGATCAATCTTCTCTTTGGGATTTGGCTTTTATTGAATTTAAATCCCGTTCAAGTGAGGCTGCCAAAAAGAAATCGTAGGTGCGCAACGGTTTTTATGACCTCATGAGGGGGACGCGACTCAGAATTAAAGTGGAGGACAAAAGCCCACAACACAGAGGGCCGGAAAATGGAAATGGACTAAAACAAGGAAGACGGATGTTCCATGTTCCACAGACATACATACCATCTCAATAGCCTGAGTGACCTCTCCCCCAACATATATCCCCATACATTATGTATATTACACACAGCAAAATAGTTTAATTTTACTCTGTTTTCACCCAGTCCACAAAGCTCTGTTCTGTTTAAACACACATACAGCCTTACTGAATGCCTCTCTCTCTCACAGAACACACGCTAATGACATGCAATGAAAGAGGGCTGAGGGGGTGGAAGTGTGAGACTAAGTTACACGGGAGGGAGGGGAGAGGATGTTGAAGTTAAAAAGCTGTTCTGATGAATTATTAATGCAAAGCATTGTTGCCCACAGACACAGCCTCTTAGAGACTCACTGACACGCACGCACACGCACGCGCACACACACAGCAGCACTTCACAGTTGCTCACGCAGACAGGAAATGGCTTATTTGTCGCTCTGTCTGGATGTGTGTGAGTGCTTCGTTGTCTGTAGGCCAACAAGGAGGGATCATTGAAGATCTGAATGGTGGACAGCGTGTGTTTGAGTATGTCGTGTGGGCGCACAAGCCCACGTCGCATCCCGGCTCAGCTGATGCTGCCCACAGATGTGTTAACTTGCGTCTGTACTTAAAAAAAAAAAAAACCATATGTAGACTGCAGCACTTGACACGCTATAGACACAGCGTGACACGCGGTGCACGCGATTCGCAACGCCGCGGTTCGTTGGTCCGAGTGTTTGGTTTTTTTATACAGGGCTCACACTGACCTCTCGCCTACCTCCCAGATGGCTGCCTTTCATCTCGCTGTTTTACAGCTGGAGTTTATGTCCTTGTGCCGAGGGGTTAGCTTAATCGTGCGTGCGTGTGTGCGTGCGTGCGATGGGAATGAGTTTGCTCTGCTCTCAGCTATACGAATTAGTTACCCAGGCTCTTTTCAGCGGAGCTGAAGTGTGCTCAGAAAGTGTAATGTGTAAACTGGAATTAAGTGATGTGGATTATTAGACTATTATGATTTTATTTCTTTGACAATTATATTTGTCTTGACTCTTTTGTGGCTTCGTGGCTTTGCGTGTCGGCGTCCGCGGTGATACGCCCTGGGACACAAGCGCAGCAGCCCGACTCTGCGTTCCTCGGGAGACATGGGACACAATCACTAATACCGTTAAATATAGAAACCGCCGATTAGTAACCGGTTTTCTCTCTCCCTATCTCTCTTTCTCTCCCCCTCTCTCTCTATCTCCCTCTCCCCACCTCCAGTCGGTGTCTCCGTGGCCCAGAGAGTAGTGACGGTGCAGAGCGGGCCGCTGGTGCGGACGGAGGGCTCCCACGTGACCATCTGGTGCAACGTGAGCGGCTACAAAGAGGGGATTGAGCAGGACTTTGAGTGGTCCATGTACCTGCCGTCAGCGCCCGACCGCGAGATCCGCATTGTGAGCACGGCGGAGCAGAACTACGCCTACGCCGTGTACGCCCAGAGGGTGAACAGCAAGGACATCTACGTGGAGCGCCTGGGCCGGGACTCGGCGCTGCTCCACATCAGCAAGGTGCAGGCCAGGGACCAGGGCCTGTTCGAGTGCTACACCCCCAACACGGACGGCGTGTACCTGGGTTCCTACAGCGCACGCACCAACCTCACCGGTGAGTCCCCTAGGCACACGCACACGCACACACGCGTGCCATGAGCGCGCACAACGTTTCCCATGGGGTGGGGGGTGCTTTGTTATGGTATCCACGGGAGAGACACGTTTAGTCAATAAGATCATTTATTTTCAGCATTTCCAGTAACAACAGATCATTAGCATCATGAAATCATGAAAATATGTCACAAATTTACATCTCAATTGAGTTGGTCTGCAACTCCTTAGCAAATTTAGCTATTTATTTTTCGAGGAGGGGAGAAAATAAACCAGATCACATTTTAATTCTATCGTTTAAAAAAAAGATGGAACTCAAAACAAATTGTATAAAACATATTATGGCGCCTTGCCAAAAGTGGGAAGTTGCCAAGATGTTGCATCACATGATGAATATGACCTGCGGATGATAATATGTGATGGCAATCTGCTGCTGGGTTGTCTTTGTGGTGTTGGTTTCGGTTAATAATAATACTCCAACTCCAGATTGATATCAGAACGTCCACCAGACTTGGGGTGTCAGAAGCTCTATGGATACCATCGTTTGCATCCCAGCCATTAAAAGGGTGGTGTGTATTTATTGGCCAGAGAGGGCAGAGCTGAGAAAATGAAGGTCCCTGTCACACATAAACATTACATTGGAATCGGGAATTTTGTCCAATCATGTGCCTCAGATAAGCGTTCAAACACCAGCAGCGTGACTGCCCTCTACACCACTTAGAATTATTAAAAATATAAAGCTAAAGTTTGCTTTAGGCAGGATTTGATATCGCACTGTCAGAAAAAAGCATGAAGATAAAGCACATGACTTACCGACTAATATTAATCAGTTACGTCATCATCCTTTTTGTTTTGGGTTGGTTTAAAACAACTGGTTACCTCTCAGCAAGGTTGCTCTACATAAACCAAAATGTTATCACACAAAGCGGTGATGTCAGTAATAGGCATTTTAAACACAACATGCATGTGATTTAAAACCATGGATGTATTATAAGAGCATGTGGTGTGTGCGCTTGTTCAAAGTGTTATTCTATTACTGATGTCACTGCTTTGTAAAATGTTACACAGAGGCTGATTGATTATTATTAGAATAACCGTACTGGTTTCATAACCTTTCATGGATAAGTTGTGTGATTTGTCTACATGCTTTTTTTCTGACAGCGAGATATCCAATCCTGCTTGAAGAAAGCTTTAGCTTTTAAAACGTAAATGTTGAATCATTCCAAGAGTTGCAGAGGGCTCTAATGTAATACTTATTGGCACTCACTGGCTGATGAACAACACTGCAGCCTACTGGATGTCATTGTCAAAAGGGGGGCAGGTGTTATGTGTGGCGGAGAATGTGAACCCAAAAGCAGACCCGGATAGGCAGAGAGTTTCCAAAAACGACCTGTTTATTCACAGGGTGGACAGTAAACAGCAAAAAAGGGTAAATGGTAACGAAGGTGCGTCTCTTCCTGGTCGTAGGGCGGCGGCAGTCCGAATCAAGGTGATCTCCA
>JAODLI010010385.1:0-25886 GCA_027575585.1 Percopsis omiscomaycus | reverse complement strand
CACACACACACACACACACACACACACACACACACACACACACACACACACACACACACACACACACATACAAACAGCTGATGTTAGGGGGATGTCAAATCACCCTCCCACCTCACAGACTTTCCGTGCATGGATGGTATTGTGTCGTTGCTTGACAACCCGGCAGAGATTCCTAGACTCCACTTGTATGCAAACCTGACTCAGATGTCTAATAACATGCTAATGAAACCCACCGAAACCCTCGTTGTTGCTGTACATTCCTTCACCTTTTTCTTTCGGTTTCAGAGAATTTTACCTCGCTTAGAGGTGCTCTGTCGCAGAGTAAAAAAATAAAACAATAAAACAATAACAAACTAAAACATTGTAATTGTGTCATTGTCACAAGTCTCCCTCACCATCATTATCTACTCTATCTGAAGCACCTCTCCTCCACTCCTGCTTTCCCTGCAATCCCCCATTTCTCATTCGCCTCTCCACGATGGGTAAGGACGCGACCACCATGCTCATAAGGGAAGTGCAGCTCAGTGAATCCCTCCGGGGTCTTCTATCCTTTCATCTACCTCAATAATCTTTCAGCCCCAACTTCTCCCTTGTCTCTCATTTCTTTTACATATGACATTGCCTCACAGCAAACGTAGGAGCCCACTAGAAACCGCCGCGCTATTGCACAGGAATGATGGTTCGCTGTTGTGTCTGTCCTCTCATTCAGCACTTCCGTATTTTCTCCGTACCACAACAGTGCACCTGCTCCTTAGGGCACAACCGTTTTTGACAGAAAAACGACATGAATACACATTTAAGTCCAAGTCAAGTCACGACTTGAGCTCCTTACCTATGGGCGACAGCTCTGCCACACTGCCAATATAGGGCCCTTCCAGGAACTTGGGTTCACTGTCATTGATATCCTGGACCTTGATGACAAACTCTGACTCGGGTTCCAAAGGGCCGTTGGAGAGCCGCTCCCGCGCCTGGGCCCGCAAGGTGTAGAAGGCCTTTTCTTCGCGGTCCAGTCGCTCGGTGGCATGGATGTCTCCTGTCAGCTCGTCAATGATGAAGATTGAGCCCGCCCCTTCACCGGAGATGGTGTATTTGATGTTTCCCTCCCCCTCGTCGGAGTCTGTGTGGATCTGGTCATCAATAAAAATACATTATTATTATTTGTTATTATTTTTTGAGATGCAGTAAAGAACATGCAGAGACCTGCAAAAAATCAGAGTGACACTTACACTTGTTGTTGAAACCAGCGTTACAAAATATTGTGGTTTTAGTTTGAAACGCCAAAGGTTGCATGCCCCTGACACACCTGAAGGCTGAATGACTGACACTCATCTCTACTCCTCCACATACAGTGATTATATGTACCCTGTCTCTATCGTTCCCTGGACGGCCATGGGAATACTCCTGTTTCAAACATACACAATGAACAAGGGAGGGAATTTGTGATTCTGGTGGACTACAAATAATATCGCAACGATCCGCAAATGCAGAATATTTGGAGTTTTTCAACTGGAGCGAGTAAAGACCCTTCCAGTTCCAGTTGTCAATTTACACTCCACACGGTATATGTCCTTCACAGTAAATGACATCTAAATTAGTAGATCAAAGTCATCTCTAAGATTGTCAAGGGTTTGAGGAGTAAAGGCGCCAAGGCTGTAAAGTGAACTTAGAGAGCCTTCATAAATCACAGGCATAGTTCCCCTCTAATGTGATTAGAAGACATTCCAGAAGCATCTATGGGAGCAACTGCGGTCCCTATCCACAACCCTCCCCTTTGGCTCCTCGGTGAGCTCATGGAGCCTGTACTTGCATTCTCTCGCTCTCTCTCTCTCACCTTCTATCTGAAATTATAATTCAGAGCTGCCTCTGCACTATAACTGAGGTTCAATCTTCTGAACAGGCCAGGGGAGAGGGAGAAATCGCCCCGGCCCTCCCTGGTTAATATTTTATAAAGGCTTAATTAAATACAGGCTTCTATTGCCCTTGCGGGGGTTTTCATTAGGTATTTGCCGTAAAACCACAGAATAATGCAAGCCCATGACTTCCTATTGCTTCTCTCCTATTCTTTTGGCCTCCATTTTTATGTGCCTTTCTTTGCCTTTTCTCTCCCTTTTGAATCATCACCGAGACAAATATATGAACGGTCAGAAAAAAAAAATGTACATATGTTGGTGGTATCAATATTTCTGTGATAATAAAAGAAGTTTCGTGGCCCGAGCAGAGAGAGAGAGAAAGTAGTCCAATAAAAGTGTGCTGCTGGATATTTCTTTCAGACTTTTTCTGAATGCAGAGTAGATTATGAAGATAAAAAAAAGAATTCATATGAAATGTGTCATCAGATCTGTCAATAAATCCTGGCACCAGACAAACTACACACACACACACACACACACACACACACACACACACACACACACACACACACACACCGAGTTTATGATTGTGCAGGAATGGTGCTATTCCTTTCCCCTCAGTCTGCACCTGTCTGTCTGTCAATCCACTCTCACTTCACGAGAGTGATTCAGATTGGCAGTTTCAAAACACGCACAAACACACACACACACACACACACACACAAACACGCACGCACACACACACCCAAACAAACAAACAAACAAACAAAGTTCTCTTCAATCTAAAGGTCAAGAACGTGGCTTCACTCGCATGACCATTAGAAGGGGAAACATCTACTTGATAAATCTGCTACCGGAAAAATATAAATAAATAGAGAAAGAAAAGCATAGAGGGATTTTTTTTGTCAGGCTTTACTATATCAATATAAAAAAGTAACGTTAAATATGTAGAAAAGTAATGTCACTAGCTTTAGTTTGAGGGCCACTACTTTAGTTTGGGATGCCCAGTGCTCATAAAACTAAGTGTTTGCTAGTTTACTAGGTGCTAGGTCAGAGAATTTTACCTCGCTTAGAGGTGCTCTGTCACAGAGTAAGAAAATCCAATAAAAAAACAAAACTGTGTAATTGTGTCACTCTCTCCCTCCCCATTATTATCTACTCTATCTGTAGCACCTCTCCTCCACTCCTGCTTGCCCTGAAATCCCCCATTTCTCATTCGCTTCTCCACGATGGGTAAGGACGCGACCAGGTATGCTGGTACAACTCATTCGTTGGCTTTGTGAGGGAAATATAAAAAGTGTGTCGATATTAGGGTTGAGAGATATGACTAAAATATTGTCTATCAACGATGTCTAATAAATGTTGACGGGCAGGACAATCATTATATCACTGACAATATCTAGCCTATGTGATCTTGAGATGCATGTGCATCTTGAATTAGTGAAGTGAATAAGTGCAGTAAGCATAAAACAGGCAGTATCAAGGCTACAAGGCAACATGCATGACATACATCAGTCATGGGCCTCCTATAGATGGCAAGCCACAACACAAATGAAACAGTTAACAAGTCAGATTGCAGAAGAAAATCGCAGGGACTTTTGTGTTTTGGGGGTGCTATATACACAGTGGGACAAAATGTCGGGTTGTCCCTTTAAAGCAAAATAAACAAGATCTAAGTGTATATCTCATTAATCCAACATATTATTGTGAAAAATGGATCCTCTGCAATATTCATACCACATAGTGCGGCGTATTGAATTTATTGAATATTTTGACATACACATCTAATTATCATTTGCATCTATCATTTGATAGGACAAATACAAGGTTTCTGTTACAAGAGCTTGTTCCTGCGTGAAATGTATGCATGTAGTAGTTCGATGCTTCATTACGATGTCAGAAGTCTGTAACATTTTTATTTGACAGATTGTGAACATCATTGTATAGGTCTGCTAGTATAACTAACTGTAACTCCAACCCTAAAAAAGATATTACATAACATCGCATATCACAAAGTTTGGACAGCGCAACAAACTAGGGCCCAACCCTAGTATATATCCTGTCAAATTTGTTTTAGGGACAGAATAGTTTGGTGTGAACAGACCAGAACAGTACAGAATAGAAGATAACAGAACAGAAAAGAAGATAACAGAACAGAACAGAATGGAACAAGGCACATTAGAACAGAACAGAATAGAACTCTGGATTTATAGAAGGTGTTCACAAATTGTCCACAAATTTGCCATCTTATATCTTATATTGCAACATCTTCCTGCAGCTTGTCAAACTCTCTGATGGTATAACAACCTGTTTACCCGGTGAGTGTGCCAGAGACCGTAAAGATGTAGCAGAATCCAATAAACAAAGGCAGCAGACCAATTCAGGGAGTAACAGAGAAGAAGGAGAAAGCCAGCAAGAAAGTGAGGGCAGAGAAAGAGAAGAAAGTTGTAAAAAGGAAGAAGGATTACAGTAAGTTAAGTGAATAGAAGTGGCCTTGTGGTCAGAGAAAGCTGAAAGCTGAAAAGATGGAAGGACTGAAAAAGAAAGAAACTGTGTGTGTGCGTGCATGTAAATGGACGGGGGAGAGAAGTTAATGGCATTATTCACGAGATACTGGAGCAAACTGAATTCCCGCTCATGTTCCCAGGGTGACACGGTATGTTGGACAGACTCTAGTTTCTCACCTCGTGTTTTCTTAGAGAGCAGTGTAATGTCACATTTGGACTTGAAATTTCACGTATTATAGATAATTTCCGTGAATAGGAATAACCGAAGACGACATAATAGCATGTGTATGTGTGAGTGTTGGAAAATTCACAGACGTGCGGTAAAGGTACTGTAAGTAAGCACATACAGTACCCCCCATCAGTAATGCCTCTATTGCTATACATTTATCTATACGTTTCAGTGACACATGATTAGGAATCCTAATCATGCACTTTCAAATCACAATTGTGATTGTCAGGATATAAGCACAAGGATAAGGATTTTCACGATATAAGACCAGATTTTGAATGGTGTACCCAAGGTGTACAAAACGGACTAACAAACAAGCAGTGTTAGCAAGAACAGAACCAACTGGAACACACAAAGGAATGAAAGGCCATGTTTTTCACGATTCATTTTAAAATGAAATGAAGGCATCCACACATCAATAGAGGAACAATAAAGAAACCACAACAAATAGGATACACAACGCTTCCAACCAATACAATAAACACCCTTTCCCACAACATTAACTGTATGCTGTAAGTAATCGCCAAAACACGCTTGAATGAAAACAACACCAATATCACTTTGAACTACATTACCATGAATTTTCAACTCTCCCTCGGCTCCATTCACTGCAAAGCAAATTAGAAAAGTCACAGGCGCTAGGCGCCGGTCTGGTCTATCTTGTATATAAGTATTCATTAAGCAAATGTAGAGAACAAAGCTGCTGGTTTATTGCCACGTGAGTGACCGTTTTATGGATAAATCGTATTTCATTAGCAGAGTAATGTCTGACAGAGTGTGAGACAGACGGGCTTGGCAAGTTTGCTGAGTTTGAGTAAAATCATAATAAAATAAAAACTAAAAAAGCCTGTTGTAAATGGACAGCGCTGGGACAGAGACTGGCCACCTCCATTTAATCCTCTATTGCTCTAATTAAAGTCTTGATACCAACAGAACAGCTGAGTTAATGTGTGTGGACCTGTGCATGTCTGTCACATTCACACCTGCGCTCACGCACGCATACCTACACACACAATTAATAGTCTTGGCCTGTGTCCTGGTCCCAGAGAGTTTAATAACTCTGGGCAATTTTATTAATAAAATCACCTCTCTTCTACCTCCTGCTGTACGCTCCCCCCCCTCCCATCCCCTGTTCCCTTGGCCCCCAGCAACCCCCACCCCTGTGTTTTATATCAGTTCGCTGCTTTCCCTGACACACTCTCATAATGAATCACAAGTAAACTGCTGAAGCTTCTCTCTCTGCACTCTCAGCCAACTGATAGGCCGGCCTGCCGGCTACAGAGCCCTAGCCTTGTGTCCTCCCAGTAGGACTGATATGGCGGACAGACAATGCTCAGAGGGGCCACTGTAACACCCAGCCTTGCCGCGGAATCCATCGACATTTATTTGCTACGCACAGATCGATACGTGGCCTCAAAAGTTAGCAGCTCACTTGCCGTGTCTAAAGGAAAAGCAACAAGACGATCGCCTGATTGATGCGTGAGTCACCCTTGAGTCCCGCGCTGTCGGCATCAATATGCAATCTCTTCATATCTCGTCGTATCTGACGCAATCGAATCATACACGCCGTCCACTCTCATCAACTCAGCAGGGTTCATTTGGAAACCGCTGATGAATGAGATGTGAACGAGGATGGGGAGGAATAGGGGCGAAAAAAAGTCAGAATTGTAAACACGGCACCAAGTCAATGAGAAACAGATTTAATTTGACACCTTTTCATTATCTATGATTACATTAGAGAAACAATAACATGTGATAATCACCCCGCCAGTGTCCACTCGGAGGCTGAGAGTCATTGCACTTCAAGGACAATTATTTTCAGGAATTACTAGCGTACAGTATATGCTTATTGTTATACATATGGTTATGTTAGTAGATATAGAGATTATAAATCTACAAACTGAGTCAAGGTGGGTTTAACCAAGATGTCAAGTTGCAAGCGGAGGCACATGGCACAAGTCGATCTAAGGTGTGTGGACATGTGGGGGTAATCGGGCCCAGCAGCGGCGCAGTTGTAAAAGGGTTGGATTAGAATGAATAAATTATCAGGAGTGGTGGGGGCTGTCTTCAATTATTGCCAATCAAATCAGGTTCTCTCATTCCATTTAACAGCAGCGCACTCTAACAGCAAACTGCTAATTTCGTAATGGACGGCGAGAATCTTTCCTGCGCATTCTGAACACAGCAAGAGAGTTGTGAGCATAGATTAGCCTAGGTAATCAGTTTGTCCTTTTACGTTGAATGAGGTTAACTGAAATATTGAAATCCCCGTCACCATGCTGTTTTCCATGAGTAATGATGCACATTGACTGTTTTATGTTGGAAGACAATGATACACGTGCATATATGCGTGTTAAGGACAGTAGTCATTTGTGAAATTGTTCACGAAATAGGCCAACATAACATACACAAAAGTGGCATTTGTGATTTTGGAAGTTTGTGATTTTGGAAGTCTGTGCTTAGTGCACCTTTGCCTAAAGCCTGGAAACTACAACTCAATGCCTGCGTCTGCGCTAAGACGTGGTCTGACTAGGCGGTGATGCTATATTTGGTTTTATTTTGACACCAAACTAGCACTGTGTCACCTGATTTTGACTGACACACCCTCTACTGCGCCCCCACGGCAATTCCAGCGCAAGCGATGTCATGGTGAACCGGGAAAAATCTACGTTAGCGCTACCGCCATCCAAGCACCGTATGGAAACTAGAGCCCCAAGATTTATGTCCACAGTTATGTCTTGAACATCATATAGTGTGTTGCATAACAATGGCGTTGATGTACTGTATAGAATAACTGAACCCCATTTGGTTTTCGTCTAGAAGACCCTCTAATTCTGGCTATTAGGTGTTGACAATTCCGATTACAGTGGTTCAAATAAATATACAAATAAATAAAAAGCACCAGCAATGAGTCTTACCTTTCCAACATACAGCGGTTCTTCACCAGTGTACTCCTCCACAACGAAGAACTGGTTCCAGACCCATCCTCTCTTAACCCGTTCATGGCTGCCATCTCCTGGGGCCGTGCCACTAGTCCTTGAGGCCTTACACCAGCCAAAACTACAGTAGCTCAAAAGTCCCAGGGCTGCTAACACTGTTGACACCTTCACTCTCCAACACAGAGCCATTTTATGGGGTAAAACAATGGAGTGCTCCAACCTGGCTCTACATGTGATGCTGGAGGATTTGGAATGAAACGGGGAGAGTGTTTAAGGTAAGTTAAGTTTTGTACCAATAATGGCGTTCAACTCTGCTTGGGTAGACTTCAAACGTTGTTGTTCTAGAAGTTGTGAGCTAATCCACAGGATTCCGAGGCATTTTAACATCTTAAGTGGTTTTGCCTGTGGGCTTGGAGATGGGGCGAGGCATGGAGCTCCATGATCCGACCAGATTTAGAACAGCTGCAGAGATTCTGTTTCAAGTGTAGCTTCAGAAGTCTATGGCATCTTCCCCACCCTACTAGAGCATCTGATATTCCTCTAGAAGTCAAACGTAAGGCAGAAAGAATAAGAGAAGGATTGTTGTTGTGTTTTTTCGAAGGGAATAACAAACCTACAGCAAGATTTAAAAGTAAATAAAAGATGTAAAGATATCAGTTCTTCTAGCCAGAAGCAAGTTCACTGTTTAGTGCTTATACAAATTGAATATATTAGCGGAAATGGCATAAACACTTCCCTGAGTTAAAAAAGTGAAAGTTTTTATCCATTTTTTGCTACTTGATACTGACAAACGTGTTAGATCCGACTTGTTAAAAAAAGTGTAATAACATGGGAATCCTGTAATTGTTGATCCATACGGATAGGAACCTTTCATTTATCGCCACGGTGTCTGTTCCGGTCTAACTGAACAGCAGGATTCCCCTCCCGGTTTACAAACCCTGACTGGAGAAGAGGACAGTTGATTTCATCCTTGGTGACACAAATTAAACACCAAAGACAGCGCCTCTTCCTGTGCCTCTTCCAGTGCCTCTTCCAGCACCTTATGGTTGTCTGGAAGATTAACTGCTGAAGAGTCTTATGGTAGTTGTCCAGCTATAAGATTACCCCGTCAATGATTAGATGACAGCAAAGGAACCTGCAAAAAAAGAGACAAAGAAAATTTGTTACTACAAATGCTACTACAAATTTGCTATAGAACTCATTCTGACATGCTTTTACTCTGAGCAGCAAGTGCTGCAATATTGCACAGTGTTCCTTGTCCTTCCTTCACTGCGCCAATAAAAAAGACCTCCTGTAAATGGCATCAAACAGCCGTTTGAGCCACAGGAACTACAACGTGTTATCGGGTGGAAGCTTTTTCTCACCAGTGATTATTGTGCTCAGCAAGAAATACAAGACTGAGTGTTGAGTGGGAGAGCAATGTTGGAACAGCCTACAGAAATGCAGGTGTGTAGAAAATAGTACAGAGAGAGTGGAGAAGGGAATTAATATAGAGGAAAATATGCAGCATGTACACACACACAGAGACACACAGCGAGAGAGAGGGGGGAAGGGGGGGGGGGGGTGCTGTTCATCATATACCAGACCCAGAGCATATGTCTGCATTTTGTCCAGCCAATGGAATGGCCCCAACCCCAGCCAGCTGATTAATTGCATGAGGGAGCACTAATTGGATAAAAGCATGAATCAATTAATTCTACCAAGCAAGGCAGCGGCCCCCTAATACTTCAAACAAACACTGGAGAGTAAGCAGAGCTGGGAGATTTACACAGCATGATACAGGGGAGAGAAAGGAAAAAAAATAAAACATGAGAATGAGAGAAGAATGAGAATGACAAAAGGAGAGAAAATGGAAAATTTTGAAAAGGACGGAAAGGCTATGTTTGTGTGTGTGTCTGTGTGTGAGAGCGTGATTAATGGTGTTTTTGAAACCTTTCGAACACTGAGAAAAAGTTACATTTAGAGTGTATTGATGCTGTACCCAGAGTACCCAGAAATGGAGATTGCAACAGCTGCAGAGAAGACAATCCCCAGGCCAACGGTTTCACCTACTGTGACTTCTGGCTCTCTGCTTGCCCACAGACCTGGAGCTCCCAGAAATAATTCCTTCTCAAACTACTGGGTGAGGCAATGTCTGTGGTATTGGAAAACAAATTATCTGTGGACTTTTAATCTGTAGAACAAATAGCATAAACTATTTAGTTTGTTTAAAACTAGTGTGTCCAGAATTACCATTCTGGTTAAAACCTGATTCACTTAAACGGTATTTGGGTTTGAAACTTCAAGAGCGCATGTTCCTCTGGAACCTGCCATTGTTTTAACTCTTATATTTTCTTATTTTGAATGTTTCCTGCGATGCAATTTGTCTTGTGATTAATATATTGTGCTGAAATGTTGTGTGCTGTGTCTGTCTGTATACTTACTGCTACTGTCATGATCAGGTCACATATAAAAATGAGATTTGAAACTAGATGTGTTTTTTCACTTTAGATTTCTCTACATTATTTTTTGGTCTGTGATGTCTGACTTTCCCTGTTGCCTTTGACAGTTTTGTGGTATTGTTTGCACAGTAACCATTGGTTATTAATAGCTGCAGTTTAGAACCACAGCTCTCAAAGATGGGAATCACTCAGTGGATGAAAGAATGACTGTGATTGTGAAAGCTTTTGGCGTGGGTGACATTTTGCCTAATAGCTGACAACGGTGACTTTATTTCACTCACTTGTCACCTCTCTAATGTAACAAGAAAAGGAAAAGGAATGACGACAAAACAGAACCTCCACAAACACCGCTACCATAATACTGTTCACATAAAAACAATTAATGTTTTTTTCTAGAGCCCGACCAATACTGGGTTTTTGGGGCCGATACTTATGTCGGTAATTAAAAATAAAAATATATCCACCACTTATATTTTTTATTTATTTACACAGTACATAAAAAGCACACATTTTAGCATAAATCCCAAAATGAAACCATCTTTGATGGTTATCAAAGAGAAATTTTGACAAAGATAATCTGATTACACCTGCAGGGACTGGAAAAAACCTTTGATGTCCTTCACCAACTAAACCACTTATTCTCTAGCTGCAGGATGCTTGGTACAGTTTTTTAAACATTTCAACATACTGTCAAAAATATATGCCGCAATGTGCCAATATCGGCTGGGGGTCAGGTTCCAATTTATTCTCAACAGACACTGTGAATATGGAATGAACAGAAAAGAGAACTGGAAAAAGTATGCAAAAGACAAAACAGAAACAGCTCAGAAGTTGCAATGTGGTGACTTCCTAATAGACCTGCACAGTCGCACATCATTTTTGGGTGCCCCTGCCCAAAAAAGGACTTCTGGGTCTAACTGATTTTCCCTACGAGAAAAAATTATGGTTTTTCAATATTCGCCCCTACCTCAGTTTGTGATTAACTCATGTGTTGCAAACGTACATGCTTTGTCAAAGGCACAGATTCCCAATGGATAATACTGGTGTTTGTCAATTACCAGACCTTTAGGTAGTCAAAGTAAGCATTTTACTAGATGCAAGCTATCACTCCAGCACGTACAGTATAAAACATTAAAATCACTAAGCAGCTAATTTAAAGCCCCGGTAAGGTTAATATAGCAAATTAACCTTAGTAAGGGCGAAACTATGTCCATCGGTATTCATTTTACAGCTTTGGCATTATTTTTAAAGGATAACCAAAAGAGTTTGGGAAGGGGTGACGTGCTTAAGGCATGGTGGCAGCTAACTTTTAACTTTCAGCAGTTAGCAAACATAATATTTGCAAATGAAGATCTCAATATATCTGAAACGTATGTCAAAAGCTCAATTTATTTCCACACAAATTAACATACATATTTGCACATTACTTAACTGGTGTAACCCAAATCGAAACATTAAGAAAAACGACATTCTGTGCTCCTATTAACTTTTTAACTCTGGAAGGAGCTGCCGAAGCAAGCAGATGCAAGCAGTGACGACAACAGTGTGCAGCTCTGTTGCTCTTTAAATGACAAAAGATCTAGAAAAAGGTTCCTTTCTAGCTTTTAATCAATAAATAATTTAACATTTCACAAATTAAATGTGTTTGTGCTATAGAGACACAACTTCAAAGAAGGGAAAAAATAATCTTGGTTATTTTATCTTCAATCTGTGAGACCTATCTAGTCTCACCATGTACTGTAGACTCCACCAGGCAGCTTGTAATTAGAAAGCATTTGTATCAAACTTTTTATTTTCTCTGGGTACACAAACAGCTGAAGTTGCTTCACAAACCGAAGCACTCAGTGCTTGGCATTTAAATACAAAATCCACATTCCTGTGATGAAACTCCCTTTCCTTCTGCTTCTCCTCTTCGCTAGGGGAATGTCATTAAGTGTGTACACATTTACTCATAATTATGACTAAAGACCAGGGGACTCTAATGAGTTGGAGAGAGAAAGAAAGAGGGAGAGAAAAGGAGGGCGGGGGTGGTGGCGGCGGCAGGAGGGAGTCGCTTCCTTCTGGCTGACACACCACTCTAATCACAAGTCATCGCTAGCTGTTGCGAATTAGTAAGCATGTCAAAGAATCCGTGTTCCATCCAGTGCTGGCCAGAAAATATGTCATTCGATGATGTCAACATGGCTACCCTTCTCCCATTCTCTCTCTCTGGCTCTCTCTCGGCCTCTCCACTTCTTCTTCTCTCGCTCATGTTTGGTGACCGCCACCCCATCATGCGCTCGTTCTCCACACCAAAGGCTATTGGCAAGTACTATGCAACCATTTGTGGCCTATTAGGGAGCAGGACGGGATTTCCAACATCCACAACAGCCTCTCTCAACGGCGGGCATGCCCAGAGCGGGCCTTTTGACAGTTGGCAGATAACAGACAGTCAAGACTGATCACTGCAAAGTGATGGGCGCGAGGCCAACGGCCGGCGGATTGGCCTCTCGTTCACACGCACACTGGCAGGCGAGCGGCAGGGGAACAAGTGCACGCGCGCGGGGCAAGCGCACGGGCACGTGAGGGGACAGATGCTTTTGTTTTTAGAACGCTCTGAAAAGCTCATAAATAACTCCAACGCGTTCGATTGAACCATTATGGCAATTAGAAAGGAGGCAAATGTGAAAATAACAGTTTTAATTAAGATGATTAATTTACTAATTTCTGCTACTGCATTCACTCCCTGTTTATAGGTTAGACAGAAACTGCAGCAATCCTCCATTCTAATTGGAAGACATTCCTTGCGTTGACATTGGCATGCTTCTTCTGGTATAAACAAATACTTAGCACACAGCAACCCACGTGCCAACACACAGCACACACACATGCACACGAACACACACACAAACAATCATACAGATACAGATAGACACAGACACACACACATTCACCCGCAAACACAGAAGACACATACGCGCACACAGAGACACGCACACACACCTGCTGTTATTACTCCTGTCATTCTCATCTCTCACCCCCTCTCTCCGTCTCATCCTCTATTCAATTCACCTCTCTTTCTTTATTTCTCCCTCTGTCGCTCAAGCCACATGACCTCTTGGGTGTCAGCCTCCCTCTTTTCTCCCTTTCCCCCGTGTTCTTCCCCCTGTCCTGTGGTCGTCGGCTAGCTTCTTTCTCCGTCAGCGGGACTTAGCATCTTTTCCATCATGCATCCCGCTGTCTGCCCCTTGTCTCTTACTTCTGCCTCACTCATTCCAGCTCTGTGCCCCCACTGTCACTTTCCTGCTTGTTTGTTATCTTTTGTCTTCCGGTGGGGGGCATTGGGTCTTTTTATATTTCTTTTCTATTTAACTGTATCTTATTTTTATTACTCTTTCATTATTCTGCCTTCGCTCTGTTTCACTCTCCACTGAATGGATTTTCCCAGGACCCGGAGCAGTGTTTTTTCAATGGCCTCTATATGGTCATCAAAATAACGATCGCGCTCTATTTAAACACCGAGACAATACACAAACGTGCACCCACCCTCTATTACTATTAACTTTAGACAAACACACACACACACACACACACACACAGCAACGCAAGCTGTGTGCGACAGCTCAGTTCAGCCTCATGTCACAGGGGGTGGGGGGGAAGTGGGGGGCTATCTGTGATCTCTGTCTAATAACTGTGTCCCCATTTCAGGAGCCACAGTGAAAAGGCAGGCATAAGGCATTGCTATCTAAAGGAAAGTGTTTATATTGGGAAGCTAATAGCCTGAGGTTAACGTACAGCCACAATCCCCCCCTACGGCCTGTTTAGTATATCTGTGACCGCGGCTGATGTGAGCGCTGATTTTGCTATTGCTAAGAATTGTCCCTCTGCACACACAGACACATTCATACTTATTTACACACGGTTATGTACACACACACACACACACACACACACAAACACACGCAGATAAGACACAGATAGACCAATTCTACTTCCTCCCCAGCATCTTATATCAGATGGATGAAAGCTGTAATCAAAGTGCAGCCCAGGAGGAGTTCAGACAGTCTGCTTATTCAAGTGAACCCCCGACGCCAGAGTCCAATCCCCTCTGCCATGCTTATTAAATAGCCTATTTTGTCATCTCCAATCCCAATTTGTCACAGTGGCTTGGGCTCAGCGGCCCCAGATCAGTTTCACCGGAGGATACAAAAAAAGAGAAACCTAAGTGTAGTCACAACAACAACAAAAAACCCAGTCTGTTTCTGTGTAGGGTTTATGTGGCAGTGGTAAAGTTTTAATGGGCTGCTCTCGCTGCAAGACAGACAGCGGAAGCACTTCTTTAGAATACAGTACAGTTGTCAGGAAGATACAAGCATACCGACACAAAGTGAAAGACATGAAATGCCTGAAGAACAAGATAGAAAGGCTAACATTCAGTACTGTCGTACCCGTCTGTAATTGTTTGTTATCCAAGTTTATCATAACAACGCATTGGTGTTCTTGCTATAATTGACCAGAACATCTAATCCTTTATTCTAACCACCTCAACGTAATTGCCCAACATGTGTCATCCATTAGAATGAATCCGTCACTGTCACGATCTTGTTCAGGATCTCCTGATCCTGGTTCATGTTTTCTGTGTTTCCTGTCATGTTGTGGTTTTGTATCTGCCACGTTCCATGGTGTGCCTTTGAGTCTGTGTAGTTTTCCTGTGTCCCTCCTTAGTTCACCCTGTTTCCCTTTTATATTCTCCCAGTCCCGAGTCCCTCCCCTCTGCCAATGATCAGCCTCACCTGTTTCTCATTCACCATCCCCCCTAGTGTGTTTAGTCTCTGTTCCACTCTTGGTCTGGTTTGTTTCGTCTTTGTTTTGCCACCGAACGTTTAAGCCTGTTTACCTGCCTGTTGGATCCTGCCTGTTCCCTGACGTTGTTTGACCTGCCGCCAGCCTGTTCTGTTTGCCTTCTCTTTTGGATTCCCTGTTGCCGACCATTGCCTGTTCTGATTTTTGCCCCTGCCTGCTGGACAATAATAAACCAACTTTGGAACTGTACTCTGTCCTGTGTCTGCACTTTGTGTCGGCCTTGAACCGATTCCTGACCTGTAGGTTGACAATGATCCAGCTTCTAATACTCCAGCAGCAAAGCTAGCTGGACCTCTCCTGTTATTCTTTGGACCGCTTCCCTACATGGTCTCTTTAGCCCATGTTTTATTGGCAAGTCAATGATTATGCAACGGAGCTTGACTGGACAGACTACAATCTGCATTGACACAGGAAATGTCTTGAGAATGCATGCTGCCTTGCATTAGGCCACTGTTTACTTATGGCTTATAATGAGAGGTGACATATTGGCAGTGCCTAGCTAAAGCCGGCCTCCTAATTACACTAATTGTTGTTTTTTCCACCCCCGTCCCTCGTTCTCCTTCTTATGCCTCCAACCTCTGTTTCCCTCCTATCTCCCCTGCATGTGCCAATGACTCTTAAAAACACATTTAGCCGCAAGCCAAGCTCTCCCCGTTGCCCTTTCTTTCATTCTACCACAACTAACGCTCCACAGACCCTTTTGTCTCTCATGTGAACCACAGGCATATAAACCTAACCGGAGACAGTGGCGCGTTACAGTAGCACTCCCATTGACGAGTTGCTCTCTGAGCAATTTTGGTGATAATGGCGTCGGAGATGTCCCCACGACAGAAAGCCAAATGCTAATGATTTATTTAACTGTTTTATTTAACTGTTAAGCTTCAGAAAATACAAAATGCAATATTACCATATTAAATGGACCATGCACTACTTTATCTGGGGTCCCAAAGAGGCGTCTGATCCGAGCCTTTCAGATCTACGCTTTCCCTGTGCTCGGGAGCAAACGGGGCACAACGTCCGCCCAACCGCCGGGGCACAGACACCTGCACGCCTGCCATGACAGCTGCACAATTAACAAACCGCTTATCGCTGGCATTCAGAATCCGACAAGTGAGAACGAGAGAGAGGGAGGGAAGCTAAATGTGTATTAGAGATAAAACAATACTGAGATCTTCAGTGGGTTAATTATCCTTGTGTGTGTGTGTGTGTGTGTGTGTGTGTAAAGGACATGTGACAGACAAGCTATATGACAGCTGTCAGTACACAGCATGGTAGAAAGGCACCGGTATCTGTCAAATCACCGCTCCGCGTCTGCCCTTAGCTCCCGCCGCACAGGGGGCCCTCCCAGGACCACTGGAACCACCGGTGACTTCGGCGGGGTTCGCAGGTCAGCGTAAATGCAACTTCAGCCTGCTGCGGAGCCGCCAGCGACTGGTTTCGCGGGCTGTTTCTATGAAGGGAGACGTGATGATTCAGCACGCTTGTGTTCCAGGAAGAGACATTCTCGCCGCAGTGTGAGCGTGTTTTTTTGTGTGCGTGTTGTTTTTTAACGGATGCAGCCTCGGGTTGGCCTGGCATGGCCCTGTGATAACATCTGCCGACAAATTGCGCACCCTGCCGCGGGCGTCTCACCTCTTGTAATTGTTTCTGCCATGGCACAAACACATTCTGAACATTTTATTCACTGCTAATTCGCTCTGAAGATCTTCATTGTGATCTGTTTAAAAGGGTAGCGTGTTTATTGGTCAGAGGGGCAAGAGCGCACAAAACACATTTTGAGTGTGTGTACATTTTATGTATTAACAGTACCAATTGATAATTACCAATTAATTTTGTATTATGGCATGTTAACATGTAATGTCAATGTTTGCAATGCTTGCCTACTGTAAATTGTCACTGACGGAATGTGTTTACTTATGATGACTGGTGTATGACCTATTTACCTATTGACAAATGTACTTACAGTAAGTTTGGATATAGCTAAACGCTGTAAGTTCAAATGTAAATGCAAAGCTCAAAACACAATCATGCTTTTGTTGTCATTATTGAGGGTCAAGTTGTTACTAATCCCATAATCTATCACAGAATCACTCTGGTTTAGCTATCTATTTTCTGCGCTATTTCCCTGCCTCTGATTGTCTCTCTCCCGCTTCTCTTCTACTTTGATGGCACTTTGGGTGTTTAGTAGATAATCGCGTTACACACACTCACTAATCCTTTAATGTATTCCGGCCAATAAACATTTCATGAAGACTTCAGAAACACTGGCATCCATGTTTATTTGACTTCTTTGTCGTTTTTGCTGAATGATTTCAGAGATCCAATACTCCCATGACAAACCACCCACCTCAAAGCAGTAACTATGTACAGTGCAGCGACAACGCAAATACTGTGCCGCTTTTTCTCCTAAGTTTTATGATCAGGCGCCTCCTGTCAACAAGGCCCCGAAAAAGAATCATTTGTGTCAGAGCTTAAAGGCAGTGGTGTGTTCCATTGGATAAACCAGTGGTTCTCAACATAGAGTTTGCGAGCCCCAAAGATAAAATTGCATAAATGAGTATAAGCTGTTCATTTTGTGACAGTTCGGTTCGCACAGTTTACTGTTCAGGATGCCAGCCAGGTCTCTCTCCTGGCAATCAGATCTCTTGACTAAAGCAAATGTCACAAAGGATGTACTTCTAAAAGAAGGTACACCCTTTCATTGAATGACTAATGGAAAAGGACAAAAACAGCACAACTCCAAGGTTTAGTGAAACCAAAACAGTGGGATATTTTATAGTTTTGATTTTAAACAAAAGTGCAATAGATACATACATGTGCATACAAGCACAAACCAACAAAAACGTCATAGCAAAGAAAAGAAACGTTGGATAACTTACGTAGTCTCAGTCAGTCAGTCAGTCCAGTCCAGTCAGTCAAAAAATCCAGTCCGGGTTCGTATTTAGCCGAGTGGCAAAATGTTTAGGTTTGCTTCCGCACACCGTTTGATCGGCGAGGTAAAACGATTTTCCTATTGGCGTCAGCAATTGAATTCTTTCTCTCCTCGCTGCGAGCGTTCGCTCGTTTCTTCCACTGCCCCTTTTTAAAAGGAGGAGAGTCTCAATTTCTACCTCAGCGTTTCCGGGTCCACACAGGTGGTGAAAACCCTGGTAATGATTGCAGATCGTCACACTCCTTTCCCCGTGAGACAACCCTGAACGTAGGAAGGTTTTCTTTCTTCCCACATCTTCGTTTACAATGGAGGTAAATTAGCAGATGCTTTTATCCAAAGCAACTTATACAGTATATCATTTTATTTTACTGTCTTGGAAAGTGTTTATGTATATGATTACAGTTATGGAACAAGATGTTGTTCACAGCTCCACACAAAAGAAATAGCTGTGTTTTTGGTGAACAACCGTTGGTGAGCCTGCGTCTAAACATTTGAGAACCACTGGGATAAACAACCTTAGCCAATAAATGCCTGTCTCCACACCTGCATGTGCAAAGAGATGAAGAGGCCCCCGCACGTTAACTGCCTCTTAGAGACAAGGAAAACACCTTGGCGCCCATTTCAGCCTTTCATCATCAATCCAAGGTAGAGCTACTTCTCGAGTGCCCCTCCCCCCCTCCCCCAATCTCCCCATTCTACCCCCCGCCCGCTTTCGTGGTTTAGTTCATTTTCCCCATGTCAGCCTCACAGCGGGAACACTTTCACTGGATGGTTATACATCCTGGGTTTTTGTGCAGTGTGGCGCACTCAGCCATCATATTGTCATTAGGCCAGACCATGGTCAGACAGGACCAGGCTTGAGAGTGTATTTCTACTCAGCTCCTTGCGATATTCCAAGTAAATGTGTGTGTACTGTATATTCTGTGGTTGTGTGTGCACATGAGCTCCCCGGTTTTCTCAATATATTTGATACAATCCCAGCCAAGGCAGTGCAATTTTAAATAAATAAACAAACAGCGAAGACAAATAATAGACACACCATAGGTTATTGCGCATATAGAGTACACACTCATGCACACTTTGCACATGCTTATTTTGTATGCTGTGCCTGAGCCATCAGCAGAGGTCTACTAGACAAAATCTATATTGCTGTTCTAGGATTGTGAATGCCATGCCTGTTTTCAAATTGTAGGTTATGGGCATGAGTGGTTGATATTGCATCTGTATATATCCCACTGCAGCAGCCTCTCCAGACAGGTCTGGGTTGAGCCTGATGTTTAAGAGAAAGGAGAAGGCCTATTTACTTTAGTACAGTCCTTGTTGTGTACTAGGCCATAGGTCATCATTGAAATGACCTTTGTTATGTTTAATCTGAATGTTAGATCTGGAAAACTAAAAAAGGACATTAAGCTAACATGCAGATGTGGTGACACACTGTGCAACTACAGTGGTTAGACATTATTTTAAAGGTTAATTTTAAGCATTTCACGGTTTAAAGCAGCAAAGTGTAGGGAGCTACTTTGAGCATGACATGACAAAGATGCAAGCATTCTTTCTTAATAAAATCAATTACTGTAAGAGTTTAAACAATAGCAAATAAATATTATTATTATTATTATTGGTCTTATGCAGCCCAACAGCCCTTTCAAATAGCCGTCATACACAGGCTCGATGCAACCTTGCCATCAACTCCATTGTCACCCATCGGGGTGTTTAGAATAACACAGAAGCTTTTCTGAAGCCCTATAAATAAAACAAGTTGTTTCCAACATTCTTACAAGACATTCAAGGCATTCTCTGGAGAGATATGAAGCCTCCTACATTGAGGTAGCATGTGAAACAATTCCCCCACTCCTAGATAAACAGACTTGGAGAAATACATAGATCACAGCCCAAAACTCAGCTCTGACGGAGAGGGTCATTATTGCATTCATTTGTTCCCGGTGCCAACCCTCTTCTGGGTTAGGGGAAACCGAGTTGACAGTTTATGGGGCGAGAAGTCACATAAAACAAATTGCCTCAGCATCACATGCAAGCAATTTTGGTCTCCGGGCGGAGCAGCAAAACAAATAGGAGACACAGAGAAGGTTTACGCCCTTTTAGGTTTATATCCCCTGAGTCAAATGTTAGAAATGACTGGCCACTACATTTGACTCAGCTCTCAGGTGTGTGTGTGTGTGTGCGTTTGATTTGTGTGTGTATACCTATTTCCATGTTTACTTAAATGACAAAGACGGGTTAAAACGAATGTCTGGTGGATTTTATAGTTTTGCAGAAATGAACAGAAACGGCCGTTGTGGGCGAGCTCCCTGGTTGGATGTTGGACTGTGGGAGCGCTCTCTGTCTGACAGATGGAAAGGTGCGCCTATCCGCGCACAGGGGAGTTCTGATGCAAGCAACAATTCATTGCATTATTATGCTGCTGTTCAGATGAAAATTTAGGCTATTGTTTATTTATTCCAAAAATAGGCATACCACAAACCCCCGACATGCAAGGAATTAACTACTCATTCATCGAGTGTTTGTTCTTTTTACCCATTGTTAAACAAGCATGCGTTGCCTTCCCCTTGCCTGCTGGCATAGAAACATTGTGATGCCCAGACGTATTTTCTCTGCCAGACACTGACCCCGGGTGATCGACAGGCTCATTACCCTATTCCCATTACAATATTGCCTAATCAATCTATTCATTGTATTCTCCTCAAGGCAGAAAAAGGCAATCTTTCACATGAAAATGACCAGGCCATTGGAGGGATTGTTTCAAGGAAAGAGAGTGCAGGATTTCAGACTGAGGCTGAGCAACGAGTGGCGTTTACTGGGTAATTGATCAAAATCATTGTCAAGAAGGGCTCTAAGAGAATTTCCCTATCTGTCCCTCTTCTATCCTTAAAGTACAGTTTGTGCCCAATATTAGCATAATGGTTATGTTAGAAAAAGATTTGACAATCCATATCGACATTACAGGGAGGGAATATAGATAAGAAAAGGGTATACCCCCAATTTGGAGAATTTTTGGAATGCATTTGCAGCATATAGCTACAATTGCAATTTTGGTAACTGCCTCAACCGTACGTCTTCAGCACAATATCTGCACGTTACACTCTGGATGTAAAACTCATAACACCCCAGAGGCATCAACTAAACTTCTGATGACCTCAATGTCAGGCAATGCTTTCCTCACCCAACACACACATAGAAGAAATTGTTGTGTTAGAGTGTTAGCCTGCACTCCTACCATTAGGCTATGTCGAACGCAATATGCAGGAACCAAGGGTTAGTTGCAAAAATAGAATGTTTATTTTAAAGCTCAGAAGATACAAAAAATGATAACATACGTAAAGCAGAATCAAAAGGTTAAAGTCCGAAAAAAACGCAAACACAGAAATCCAGAAGGAACATCCACAATCCAATCCAAGTCAGTACACAAAAGGGGGGTCCAGAAACCAGGCAACCAACTCCAACAGGGAGAGTTCAATAATCCGTCACTAAGCAGAGCTGTGGTCAAGCCAGGGAAGAAGAATATTCACTTGTTAGGAAACCACTCGGGAACTTGGGTCTAGGTGAAACACGTGGCACTCGCAAAGACTAAGCAAAGAATAACAGAAGAATGGGGTTTAAATACACAGGGTAAGGACACAGGTGAGGAAATGAACACAGGGAAAAAAAACTCAGGTAGCTAATGAGTGGGAAATAAAGAGTCTCTCGATGATGACTTCTGTTGGAAAAGTCCTGACATTCCTGACAATGACAGCCGCCTACCCTCACTGCAGTACCCTGTACTCTTGTTGTTCATGAGCTAAATCAAACCTTTGAACAGGAGAGGCCAGCCTACTCCCTGCTGAGGTGGAGAGAGTGAATTCACAGCGTTGTGATCGCTATCATTAGGATGGCATTATAGCTGTTATTACCCCTATAAACAGAATATTGGCCATCAGAAGTCAATCAAAATCACAGTAGGTGTCCAAAAGTGGACTCTGACAGGGGATTCACCTCTTTGTTGACTTGGCTATGCAGACTTGCAAGCAACAGGAACAACAGAGGGAGGGAAAGGTATTTAAGGACACAACACAGCTCTGTAGCCAAGTCCTACTTTTCACAGCTGTAGTTGTAAAAGCTGGACCATGAGGAATTGCTCCAGAAATGCAAACGTTGCGATATATGAGGCCACCTGAAAGTGATGCTCTGTCATCTGGACATTGGACCAGTCACCTGGAGCTGGAATGTTTCAGTTTAGATTACAGTTCATGTTACAATATACATAACCTATTTATTTACACACTAATAAAATAAACAGCTATACTGGATGCTGTAGTGTATTGTACTATCTAATGGGCTTGTATGCAGCTCAGAAGTACTAGTTGAAACATTTAGGCGTGCTACCACTGCATATTAATTGCAGGTATGAAAATGACTATACTCATAATTTAGCCCATGCACAACAGATTACTTTCTTATAATGTGTGTTTATTTGTCTATATTAAGCCTACAGAAGTTATCACAGCGCAGTTTGTGACATAATTCCTAATTAAGGCTAACGTGAGCAGAAAAGGTGAAATAAATCTTAATGAAATTCATCTTGCAATGTTTTTCCCTTTAGGAATATTTTCAAAGATAATAATGTGTTTTGTAATAATAATAATGGAACAATAATAAAGGAACAACAATGGAAGAATAATCATATTGATTATTCAACCGCAAATGACCTTTTGTGTCATTTCAAACCAATAACATCCTGGTAAACTTTGCATTGAAGCGCAGTGGTAGTTATGTGTGAGGTTAGCTTTACTATATATACTGTTCATTTGTGCATTGCACACCAGGTCTAAGTGCATACAGCAACATTTGTGTTACTCCTGGTAACACTGTAGGCTCAGCGTCGGGGGTCACAGTCCACTATTTACATTTACAGCATTTAGCAGACGCTTTTATCCAAAGTGACTTACAATTGGTACATTTGTCCACAATTACATGGTGCCATTACATGGAGCAGGTAGGGGTTAGGCATCTTGCTCAATGATGCTTACAGGAAGGCCAACTCTGGGGCTCGAACCCACAACCTTCTGGCTTGGAGTCCAACACCTAGACCACTAGACCATCCTGCCCCCACCACTGGTATGAAATGTGCCTATACTTCATAATCAGCGTAAAATACCTACACCTACAACCTACACTGTCTTAGAAGGTTTGTTTGTCAAATTACGTCCTCTGGCGGGTGTCCCTAATCTGTCCCGCTCAAGCAGACCCTCAACATCAAGCAGACCCAGCACCATTCAGAACACAAACTCAAATTAAATTAACGACTCAAAAAAAGCATAGCCTAAAATAATTGTACTTAAGATTCAGTCAACATGTCAACATGTCTTGCCAACTATCTTGAAACAGAGCCTTAATACAAGATAAATAAGCTAGAGAAAATCGGAATTGTGCCTGGGAAGACGAGTCCCCCGTGCTTTCCTATTCACATTCCCTCTAGGATCATATACACTATGGTATCCACAATGTATGTTTAGCACTAATGCTTGGATTTTAGGAGGTATCACGAGCAGATAATGCTGATGAAATGACTAGAGCTTCTCGTATCATCACCATTTTTATGTCTGATAGACAAAGAAATGATAGAATATTAAGTGAACATGCTTAAGCGCCTGCATTAATTTCCTAACAAATGCATTGGACACAAAATGACCTCATTAGCTGCAAATTCTGTCTCCGTTTTATAGAGAGCTTTGCAGCAATTATATGATAAACTGGAATTAAAGACTATACGAGATAAAAAGAGGATAGTTATAGAGCGGGTATGGAGTAAAATAATACTACAAAAAATAATATAACATTTAAAAAAATTATGAAAAGTTACAAAAGGTAAACACTTGAGTAATAAAACGCCTGTGTCATAAGTAAAGTATAGCCTGGACCATAATCCCATGTCAAGGAGAGGACAATTATAGTGTTCATCCATGTCAACGTTCAAACTCCACTTCCTTTCATTTTTCTTAATTACCAGGCGAATATTCTCCCCTCTTCTGCTTCATTAATTCCTTTTTTAGCGCTGAGGGATGTCAAAGAGATGATGGAGGGATGGGGCAGCGAAGCGAGCGAGGGAAAATTATGACGCTGAGAGTCCTTGTCTTTGGAATGGGATCGTATTAGGCCCTTTTGAGGACATCATGATCTGCGTTGCCCCCTATAAGTCATCTGACAGCTCTGACAATCAAAGGACAATAGATTTGAGGCTCTAATGGTTGACCCACTCCTGTCTGTCAAAATGAAAGACTTACCTTGGCATTTTGTATTATTCTCCATTCTGTTATCTCTGCTCTGCAGCATATCGGTACTTACCCTGTACATTTTCAGTGGGACAAATCTAACAATGCTAATAAACCGGTGTTTGGAGTATCTATATGTGCATACAGTCCGCAACCGTGTGCCTGCCAACCCCCTCCCCCCACAGACACATACATTCACAACCTCTAGTGCTCAATTGAATCAGCAGCCGCGGTCAGCAATCAGCCATTCGTGTAACAACAAAAAACATCTAAACAAAAAAACATTAAAGAGCCTACAATGCTACATTAGTGTTTCTTGTCTGAAAACCACACAGATGTATCTTTCTTAAAGCCCACAGGGACCCAGACTATTTTGTTCAATTTGCCAAAACCTTGTTAAGTCCACACACACACACACACACACACACAAACGCGCTCAAATCTCTCTTTCGTAAAAGCCCTCCCAATCGGTGCGGTGAAATTGTTATTCCCAAGTCATTATCTTATTTGTGCGTCTCCAGTCGCCTGTAAATCCTCCCGGTATTCTCTCCCAGTTCTCTATTAGCGCTACTGCAGTCAAGCTTCAACTGTCAATCACAGACCATCACGTCGGGAAAGAGAGGGAGAGAGAGTAACCCACAAATAGAGGAAGACAGAGAGAGGGAGATAAACAGAGGCACAAACAAGAAGATAATCAAATAGAAAGCGTTATTGGAGAAAATGAGCAGGAGACATGATTATTTAGTGCGAAAAATATATTAAAAGAAAGGGGGGAAAAGAAAGAGAAAAAAAAGAGACTGGCGATGGCAGAGGGGCTAATATGGGCTACAGGGGAAACCGTGCCTCCTCACCAGGGGTTTTGGAACGTCAGTTAGCCGCAGCTGTAACTGGAAGCGGCGATAACTCCCTTTTCGTGCGTGTTTTGCCCTCACTGGTACAAAGATAAGACCTGACTTGCTGGAAATGTGCGGAATATGGTACACTAATTGGAACTTTGGCACTGCCTACCAGTGGAACGCCTGAGAGAAGGATACAGTAGGGGCTCAAATACTAAGACCTGTGTGGGTGTGAGGTGTATGAACTGGATATCTGCAGGCAATACATTTTTAGTCACAGGAGATAATGCAGATGAACTCTGTCTGTGTGTGTGTGTGTGTGTACGTGTGTGTGTGTCTTTCCGTATCTGTGCAAGCATACTATACTGTATGCAGTATGCAGAGTGGGAGGGAAGGCCTTATCTGAATGCACCCATGTACAGTGATATATAGTGCAAGTAATTTGGCATCTAGAATGTGGAAACCTGCGTACCACTGCACCACACTGAAGCCACTACTGAATGTGAATCTATACTGAAGGGGAACCCTCTGTGCTTTGGTTTTAGTTAGTGTAGACACTGAAGGACAAAGGCATGAATGTCGCTGCCACACACACACACACACACACACACACACACACACACACACACACCAATTCCCTGCAACACAGCACTTGCCCCTCTTCCCTTCCTGTCGGCGATAGCAACACTGTGGGTTCCAGTCCTAACTGCTCTGGCTGAGCGAGGGCCTGGTACTGCTTGTTTGTTCTCTCCTTCTCTCTCAGATTGGTAAACAGAGCCGGTGGCTGTGCTCTGCATGGGAATCAGGCCCGGGCGCCTGCTCGGCCCTGTCTGCTCAGATTAATCCTTAGCGGGTCAAGGTCAGGCACATTACAACAATGGCAGCCCGGTAATAAGCATGTCTGAAGATTTTGCGAGCTCTAATTTAATTCCAAGTGCGCTATACGAAGCGGTCAAGGCACGTGGAGGTGGAGTGAGAGAGAGAGAGAGAGAGAGAGAGAGAGAGAGAGAGAGAGAGAGAGAGAGAGAGAGAGAGAGAGAGAGA
>JAODLI010010376.1:0-17419 GCA_027575585.1 Percopsis omiscomaycus | reverse complement strand
CCCCCCCCCCCCCCCCCCCCCCCCCCCCCCCCCCCCCCCCCCCCCCCCCCCCCACCATACCTGTTTACTAAAGCCGTGCGTGGCAAGTAAAACCATACTTTGACATCGGTTACTAACATCAATCACATATGTCAGTTAGTGCAGACCAGTAATGTCAGAATAAACCTGCCAATCCATTCTTAAAGGGACATTCCTCGATCGCTTTATTGCACCTCCAGAACCCCGAATAATCACTCCAGCTTGTATGTAAGATTGCGAGAGGCGAACAAGCTGGGGCTATTGTCCGGAATATGTGGAACTATAAAACTACCAAAAATGGTGATGTATAGTACAGGCCTTAGGGGAAACACATGGATCAAGCTGGTCATAACAGATGGCTTGCTTTTATCGCGCAGGAATGGGCGTATCCACGGTGACAGCTGCACGGATACTGAAAGGGCAACTAAGTGGACAGAGTGGAGAGGAGACCCTGTTGGAGATGGACAAGTTCCCCTTTGTGGCCCTGTCCAAGGTCTGACATAGTGTTACACTTACAGCGGTGGTTTTCAAAGTGTGGGGTGATTTCTACATTTTAAGATTTATTTTTCATTTGAATTATTTCAACAACTTTTATATAGCATATATAAATATATTTATGCTTTTATGGTATGCTACCAAAAAAGAAGTGCATGCACAAGGGAGGTCACAACTATGTACAGCATCTTTTTGGGGGTCGTGCTTTAAAATGTATTTAAACCACTGCTGTAGAGGATAGAGGATAGTGTAAGGCAGTGTGTCGATCTGACAGACATTACTGCTTCCTGCCTGGGAAGATGATGACATACCAGGTCAGTATACAGTATGTCATTCTGTATTTAGGCATTTAGATTTGATCAAAAACAAATCATATCAATGTGTTTTTGGCCTTTAGAGCGTGTTAAAGAAATTATTCTAAATTCTTATCAATTAACCTTCAGGACAACAACTTTCCAAAGTAGATCTTTAATATAACTTGCCACAAGGGCAACAGTTTACATGGTGCAGTTCAGTAAAATGTTCAATGTGTCACAAAAATGAAAAGGCTTTTATAGAAGAGGCCCCACCCTTGGAAGGGGGTGGCGCATCATTTGTTGTTTTTTAAATGATTAGTCATCTTTAGCAAATGCACAAGATATTGTAAACGTGGGGTGAGTCTAAGTTCATTGGGTTTAAGAAATGTGACTAGAGGAAAATGAACTAAGGCAATCTCTAGTTGCACTCTCCCCGTTAATATTTTGCTACAAGGGTCAACTAAACTTAGCTTGGAAGGCCATGACCTGAGAATCAGACCTTGAAAAGAATGCATCCTGTTCTTTTCTCACAGCAAGAACAAAGGTAATAGGGATTACATCAAGCAATCCTAAAAGAATTTGGAGAATAAAGTATACTGTTGAGTATTTGTTGTGGGGGTTTTGTAAGTAAGGACTGTTTGCAAAATGATAACATTATGTCATGTTGTGAATGCAATGAATAGCGTCAGCCAGTACATTATCGTGTCTTGAATACCGAATCGTCCCGTCAGAAATGCCCCTCAACATAATACAAAACAGACCCCCGCCCTAGAATGTAACTAACATGCCGTGGACCCGTGTGTCCGCAGACGTACAACACCAACGCACAGGTGGCAGAGAGCGCCGGCACAGCGACGGCGTTCCTCTGTGGGGTCAAGGCCAACGAGGGCACGGTGGGCGTGAGTGCGGCCGCCGTGCGCTCTCAGTGCAACACCACAGAGGGCAATCAGGTCACCTCCATCCTCCGATGGGCCAAGGACGCAGGTAAGGCTGTACCATAAGAAAAGCACAAGAAAGTGTGTGAGGATATATGAGATAGGCACACAGACAAGATAATGTGTGTGTGTGTGTGTGTGTGTGTGTTTGTTGGCAGGGGTTGAGATTGGGGTCTTTGGTTATGATTCACTAAGGGCACATGTATTTGCAGCGTTATTATCTTGATATTATCTTGTGTTTGCTCATCTCAGGCAAGTCCGTGGGAATAGTGACAACCACCCGTGTCAACCACGCCACGCCGAGTGCTGCATACGCCCATTCCGTGGACAGAGATTGGTACTCCGACAATGAGATGCCAGCTGAGGCACTGCAGGGGGGCTGCAAGGACATCGCGCGACAGCTATTTGAAAACATCCCCAACATTGACGTGAGCTAGAGCTTCACGTTTTTCTGTTCACGAGCAGCGTAATCATTGTCTGATAGCATTGTAGCTCTGTGGCACACTGTGTCTATATCTTACTGACCATGATCATTTGGTCCAACTACTTTTATGTAGTGAATGAGGATTTTTAAAGGAATATATACTGAAAAATGCATAAGTGAAGTAACCATGACGATATAATGCTGTCCTTATTCTTGGAGAATGTTGTTTGCTTGCAAGAGCTGGTGGTTAACCAGTTCAACTGTTGACAAGTGTACTGATTGTAAGTCACTTTGGATAAAAGCATCTGCTAAATGCTGTAAATATAAATGTAAATGTACAATTCAAAAGCAAAAGTGCCGTACATACGTATATTTACAGACAGATCAATTTGGACAATATTCTAATAAGTGTAATAAGAAGAGGGTGGTTGGAAGGGGATAAGGCTAGGAGGGTTATGGGGGACACATAGGAGGTCAAGGCTAAAGGTTATAAGCATCCAGGAAAAGGTGTGTCTTGAGGAGGTTAGCGAATGAGATGACTGAGTCAGCTTGTCGTATGTGCGGGGGGGAATGCATTCTAGAGCCTGGGTGCTGAGCAGTTGAAGGCTCGCGCACCTATGATGGAGAGGTGGAAATGGTGGGTGACAAGTAGATCAGCATGAGGAGGAATGGAGGGAGTCTTGGAGAAGGTCATAGAGGTAGGTAAGTTAGTTGCCAGGCTGTGGGGTGCTTTGTAGGTGAGGAGGAATGTCTTAAAGTGAATCCGATATTGCACAGGGAGCCAATGTTGTTTGATGAGGACTGGAGTGATGTGTTCAGTTGATCAGGTGCTGGTGAGGATTCTGGCAGCTCCGGCATAGTTCTGGACCATCTGGAGTCGGTTGGTGAGTTTGGAGGGGATACCGGTGAGGAGAGTGTTGCAATAGTCCAGATGGAGGTGACGAAGGCATGGATAAGAATTTCAGTGCTGGATTTTGAGAGAGAGGAGTGGAAAAATGCTGTCCGGGTAATGATTTTTACGTGGGATTCAAATGAGAGGGAGTTGTCCAGAGTGACACCAAGCTTTTGACTGAAGTTGACAGAGGGACCAGTAAACCATCTATGGAGATGTTGAGGTTGTGCTGAGAGGAGAGGAGAGGGTGGGTTTTGAGCCGATGAGCATGACGCCCGTTCAGTTTTAGGAGGTACATTCTCATAGGGCTGTTTTTGTCCCTTGCTAATGTAGCTGAAAAGAATGTGAGCACTCCAGTAGTAGATCCAGTACAGTAAAAAGTAATCCGTAGGTGACCAGAACCGCATTTGTATTTTCATCCGCAAGTGACTACCATTGTTCCTCCAAAAACATTGATTGGTCTGAACTGATTGGTCCGGTGAATTTACCTTGCCCGTGCAAACAGCTCAATAGCGCTTCGCAATGGCAGACCAACGGGCTCCAGAGGGAAGGAGCAGAGGAGGAGGGGGTGGGATTTTGGAATTGTTGATTTTCAAAATCGTACTCTCTTTTGTTCTGTTTTAGCTAGCTCTCGTTGCAACACTCAAATCAGTCTCAGCCTCTTCCGTTCATTAGCACTATGTCACATAGGCGGCTCGTGCTGAAAGTCTGATACATAGGGCCCTGTAAGCATGTCCGCACTATCAGGAAGTCAGGTTGTAGATTTTCATTGGCTGTTAGCATTGTCACTCACAATACTATAGATATGTTATTCCAGTAAGACGCTAGTGCAGTGCTTTAATGACTTTTATGTTGGCGCATCGTTTGGTTTTTGGTCCAGCAATGCACACGTGTTCTCCGGAGTAGATGGCGTCTTGAATAAACTTTCAAAAAGTCCAAATCTTAAAATCAGATATGCCAATCCATTTATTTTCCAACTAAAGACTCAAATTATAATAAACAAAGTAGGCTATGCCTCTCCTCAAAATAAATACACCGCCTTTACCTTGCTCACGATAAAAAAAATACTACAGACCTCTCTGTGCGCACCTGTAACAATTAGTCCTAGACTTAAGTAGGTTTACCATTGCTACACACAGCACCCCCAAGAGTTACCATTGAAATGGCTCCAACAGACTGTTTCTTTTAATCACTAACCATAACCACTAACCAATTTAACAGATTTTTACAAGATCTGCAAAAGGCCAGGCTCGTGCCGTTGCGTTTCCCAACAACTTCCTCTAGTATAAGTGTGAAGTTCGCTTTGATTGATGAGTTATGTAGTTGGTCGTTGTGCATGCCAATCAAAATACCTCTCCTGTCAAGTAGGCGGATCTTGAAGCAGTTAGCCAACTGTGAGACTACTCTCAAATCATACCTACAGCAGCTTTAATTCATGGTGAATGTCTGCAATAGGACTTAATATTGAGGTAAGGAAGGTTTGACAAAAGGTAGAAGCTCTTTAACTTTTATCTTTATTTTCTGTGGCTGTCCAGGTGATTATGGGCGGAGGAAGGAAATTCATGTTCCCCGCAAATACGTCAGATGTAGAATATCCAGGTATTGCGAAGCACAGTGGCACACGGAAAGATGGCAGAAACCTAGTGCAGGAGTGGATTGAGAAAAATAAAAATAAAGTGAGTTTTGTTACTTTTACTCTCCCTAAGTTCTTGTTTGACTGTTTGTTGTAGGGTATCTTTTTGGTACCAGTTATATTTACACGTTTTAGTAGTTGAATGTGATCACGGTATGTTCTACTAGTCTTTCCAATCACACTGTGAATGCTCTACTTCCATTTTAACTCCACAGAACGGTCATTACGTATGGAACAAGAAGGACCTTTTATCATTAAATCCTAACAACGTGGATTCCTTATTGGGTGAGTCTACAATACTAAATCCTGTAAAATATCTAACTGAGGTGTTGTGCTATGTGTGTGTTCCACCATCTCCAGTCTAATTTGTGATATTTGTTTATTGTATATTTGTGGCATTTCCATTCAAATCTGTTGTTCTAGGTCTCTTTGAAACAGCAGAGTTGAATTACCACCTGGAAAGGAACACAGAATTGGATCCCTCCCTCACAGAGATGGTGGAGGTGGCTATCAAGATCCTGAAAAAAAATCCAAATGGATTCTTCCTGCTCGTGGAGGGTAAGCCTCAAATTCATGCAGGTTCTATGTGTGAAACACCATATCTGTGAAAGACCAGTATAACGCATGGAAGCTTTTATTGTACTGTTGTGGTTTCTTGGACAGGGGTATTGAGGGCTTTTCTAGTGTTTATGAGGAAATTTGACCTGATGTGTTTCCCGGCAGGAGGGCGCATTGATCACGGACACCACGAAGGCAAGGCCAAGCAGGCCCTGCATGAAGCTGTTGAGATGGACCGGGCTGTCGGAAAGGCAGATCTCATGACTAGTATCCATGATACCCTCACTGTGGTTACTGCCGATCACTCTCACACGTTCAGCTTTGGAGGATACACAGATAGGGGGAACAATATTTTTGGTAGGTAACATTCTGTGATAATGTATTGTGTCTTGTGTTGTCTCAACTATATTTTTGATGAGATGCTTGCTGTGTCAACAGGGCTGGCCCCTATGTTGAGTGATGTAGACCACAGGACCTACACCTCTATTACATATGGCAATGGACCAGGTTTTAAACTCATTAATGGTACAAGAGCGAATATCTCCACTGTTGACTACGGTAAATGTAACTCTCCACCAATGCCATACGTCACACTCTCAATGTCATTATGCCATGTTATACACAATATATACAAATATATACAACAGTATTTTCTTTTGTCTTCCCTTTCAGAGAACATTAACTATCAGGCCCCGGCAGCTGTTCCATTGAATACAGAAACTCATGGAGGAGAAGACGTGGCTATTTTTGCTAAAGGTCCCATGGCTCACTTGCTACATGGAGTCCACGAGCAGAACTACATCCCTCATGTAATGGCATATGCAGCCTGCATTGGTCAAAACAGAGAGCACTGTGCATCCAGCGGGTCGACAGCTATAGGCTTTTCTCTTCCTAGCCTACTTACCTTTCTCAAAGTAGGAAGGATGCTTTCCTGACCTTTCCCAAGCCCCTCTGCCTTTTAATGTCCAATCACACACTTTAATCAGTTATGAATCGTAGAATTTTATTTTATGTCCTTTGTTTTTGTAATTCCTTTTTTTTATTTGTGAATCAGCACAATCTTCAACATGGGACCACTCATAGAGAATTGTTAGATCAATGTTATAAGCATTAACAGAGGAAAGATGACATACTTTTAATTTTTTTTGAATGTTTAAATAATACTGTTAGCATTGATTATCTTGTTACAAATAATAATAGTCACTTTGAATTGCTAAATAAATTTTACATGGCATAATAAAAGTGATTCATCTGATTTTTTAAATAAAGATTTTTGTGTTTAAATGTGTCAAAATAAGCCCAGCTGCTATCGATTAGCTAAATGTGTAATTTTCTATAATTTCCTATTCCTATAAAAGTATATAATTTTATGTCTAAGGCTTGAGACACTATTGCTTTACAAATATTTGACGTTTATATTTACATTTTTAGCAGTGTCAATCTCATTGTTTTTCTTTGAAAATTGAATTCCCTCTGCGGACGGCAGAGGGAATTTAATGTGTAAAAACTCATATATAAATACTCTCAAAATGTACTGAATCAAGTTACAACGGCCACCCACTGTCAGTACATTTAAAACCAGTATAAACGTTAGTTTTCTCAAATTGTTGTAAAGCTTTTTTGTGACCAGCGGTGCCGCACATCACATCATAACCTTACAAACATGATTTCATCTTTTTAAAATAAGATTTGTCTTTCTACATACATGTATATATTTTTAATTATATGAATGAAAATGATCCTGGAAGTATCATTATTAACAGATAAACATGAAAGATCAGAGAAAATTTGAGGAAAGACAAACATCCCACGTTTTATTATAAAATGCTGAAAATCAATAACAGATTAATTTTCACTACAATATAAACACATGTAGAAACCATGTGTGTTGTAGTGAAATATGTTACATTCATAGTGCAAGTTGTATCTTTTCAGCTACTCTGTTATGGTTTGAGTGGAATGTGTATGAACTAACAGCCCTCAGTTCTTGGCATCATGCGGTAGCTGTGACAACAGAGACTTGGCTGAAGCATTAAAATGTAGGTCTATTTTGCTAAGAAATAAAGACCTTTTTTGGAACATTCTCAATGTCAATACACACACTGGCTGCTTGGAATTATTTAGTAGCCGCCTAGGGGAACTTTATACTCATGTGGACTCGACTCAGGGGCTTCTTCTTCTATATCTTTTTAACTCATTTATCCTATTGTTTCTTTTGCATTCTATAAATGGAAACTGAAGATGGGCTTCAAGTTAAGTCAGGTTAATTTATTTTCATAGTACTTAATCACATTACAATCTCAGGGGCTCTACAGGCCCATATTTCACATGTAAAAAAATCTCCCCCAATACCTTATGCTCCCACTTGGTAAGGAAAAACTACTTTCAAAACACTTGGGAGGGGACCACAAAGGGAGTCCAGCCCTTCCAGGATGGCTAAAACTCTACCTCCATAGCCAGGGTCGTACGCAGACTTTTTGAAATACAGAGGCCCTTAAAGTGATCCTTTGCCCCTCCCCCAAACTCTCCTGCTGTTCCTTGCCTGTATCTTTCTGGTCTTCCCGGGTTCCTCATTTGTCTCTACTAAAAATGTGAATTTAAAATTATTTAGTGAACAAAACCTGATTAAATGTTGTTTTTTCATAAAGAAGCATCAGACAAATGTTTCACCTGAAATCTAAGCAAAAAAGGTGAATGTCAGTTGTATGGGCAACAAGCCTACACCTAGATAATTGAAAAGGTCGAACACACTGCAATTTAAGGAAACACAAGAAAATAGACAGAAAACAAACAATTTGACAACAGATGCGCAGCATTTAGAAAATGCGCTGCAAATTCAAACAACACATTACAGAAATGCGCTGCAAATACAGACAATACAACAAAGGTGTTTCCAGAGGACACTTAAAAGGGAGGAACTCGTCTGGACAAACTTGTTGTTCCCACGGTTTGTGACTCATGACAGCTCATGACGTTATTGAAGTCGGCAATCTGTCAGTGGTGTTGGAAAATTGGCTAAAATGTAAGTGTATTTGGTTTATTTTAACATTGTGTGTGATCTGATCACAATGTTAAAATAAACCGAAAACACTTACATTTTAGCTAATTTTCCAACAATAAATAAAACCAGAGAAACTGAAAGCATGCAGGGGTCTCTTATTTTTTCCAGAGCTGTATACAAGGTACAGTATATTACAATATATACAGTAGACTATATAAACCATCTGCCTGAAGTCTATACAGTTTATTGGGAAAATGATATTCCTGTTTAGGTTCCACTTTACATTTAGTAGATGCTTTTATCAAAAGCACCTTACAATGAGCATAATTATAGTATTAAAAGGAGAAAGGCATCTTGCTCAAGGATGCTTACAGGTAAGCAAACTCCGGGGCTCAAACTCATGACCCTTCGGCATGGAGTCAAACACTCAGAAGACTAGACTCTCCTGTCCCTTTCTAGACTTTCCTGCTGCTTCCTTCTTTTCATATTTCTGCTGACAGAGAGCAAGAAGGAGTGTCTCTATCCTCAGCCTTCATAGTATACTATAGTAGTGTAGGACATTCCAGATTGTCACTTGGTAAGTGGGAACAGTGTGTTTGTCCTGTGTCCTGTTTTTAACTGTACCAGTGGATAAAAGGCCTGTGTTCTGTGAGCATAAGGCTTGAGATGGAGCGTATGACACTACTAGGTCAGATAAAGAAGAGGGGGCCAGTCCATACTGTATCAAGTATCAAGAGGAACTTAAAGTCAAACCTAGGGTGGACTGGGAGTCAGTGGAGATTGGCCAGAGCAGGAGATATATGGTCACACTTTCTAGTATTATTTAGGATTTGGGTGGGTGTGTTCTGTACCAAATGGAGACCTTTGGAAGGCCAGAAAGCAATCCGTCAGTATAGTCTAGAAGGGGCAATGCAAATGCATGAATTATCTCTGCGATTGTAATAGTTTGAATCTGACACATTTTTGCTATACTGCGGAGATAGAAGAACGCAGTTCTAGGGATGTCTCTAATATGCAATTGGCATATGTAATAATGTGAAATTCGCCCCTTCGGTTTGATTTGTGATGTTTTCAACCGATTATTTCAATTAGTAAATCTCTGTAGGTGTGTATATCACAGAGGCCTTCTTTCTAGCCTGTGGTATAATCTCAGGCCTTTGCATTTTGTGGGTCTGTAATCACAGCTGTGTAATTGAGGAAAGGCTGCAGTGTAAAATGAGCAGCGAGGCTGTAAGAAGAAGCTAATTCTCCCTTTTTGAATGCCTGAGAGCCTCCACTTCAAGCCACCCAGTTTCCACCCATGTCCTATGTAACACTATCCTACCATTATTATTGACAAATTACACAGGATAATGTTACAATGTGCCTCTATTACTTAATCATTAAGTAAGCCTTTCTCGCATTGGTGACAAGTTAATTTACAACATGTTGGAAGGATCATGGGACATTTCACTCACTCACAATGTAACACACATCATGACTTTTAAACATTTTGGTTCTTTGATTTTTTTTACACTCTAAACTCAAGATGGCTGACCATGTCAGCGGTGCACATAATACTGAGATACAAGAACAGGAAATAGAGAGTTGTTTATGAAAGGCCCACCCTGGCTGGGTATGTAGATGAGGAGGCATGTGTCTCTATTGTCACTGACATTTTTTCTACTACAAATAATTGAACCTGGCGAGATATTCCTGCTGACCGGGTTTGTAGATGAGGCCTGGGGCTGTTAGCCTGGAGTTCTGGAGGAGGGGGCCAGAGATAGACTTTATAATGACATTTTTGAAAAATTCCAAATGATTGTGATTTTTAATGGAATTTCATTAAAAATTCAGGGTTGAAGACCCCTACAGTCATTGTGTTTAACTCCTCTTGGAGGCTTGTCCTTAGCTACAAATTTTTTCAAGAATCACCAGGCCTTTATTTCTCCCGCATTATTTAATTGAAAATGGTGATTTTCCGTACCTCCAATAAAATCTGATTTGGTATTTGGTATGACCCTGTGCCAGGGTGCCAGTACTGTTCGTCAGTAGTGATATCTAAACTTACCATTCAGATACGTCAACAAGTGTCTGATTTCTATGAACAGTTGGCTTGATTTCAAACAGTATTTTACCATTAAGATGAAAAGGCTTAAAGAAGGGCATGTTGCAACCAATTACCTAACCTGACTTGACCCAGTCAATTTGACTTATGGAGCCACTTCTGCTTTCTATGATCTCACAGCTACTATGTATATCTTTGATATACAGCAGTCTACGGTCTCAATTCATGTTTTGTTTATTTTAACTGAGAAGGCAAAATAACGCTAACAACTACGGAACTGCAGAATAAAGGGAGCAGTGAGGCTGCAAGAACACGCATATTATCCCTTTTTTTATCCTCCTCTTACCCACTCAAAGCCATCCATTATCTTTGTCCTATATAATCCCTTGTAACATTATCCTATATAATTTGTTCAATGTTCCTTCTTTGCTCTTTCTCAATCAAGCGACACCACCACAGATGAGTGTTGAAACCACTGAGGAAGTGCTTAAAACTATCGTGATTTGAAACATTTTTGTTCTTTGATTTGTTTATACTCTAAATCCAAGATGGCTGACCATGTCAGTGATAATGGCTCTGGTATACTGTATCTTTAAGATATTACACAAAATGACCAAATCAAACAACCTCAGTTGAACATAATAACATATGGTTTAATTATTTTTTGGTATAGTTAAATTTTTTTTTACCTCTGTCCACAAACTGTCAACCCGCCACTTCATTAGGTACACCTAGCAAAACGAATGCAGTCTAATACAACAGTCCTGCAATAAATCTCTCTTCATGATTGTTATAATGTTCAGTTTATGTTGAAACCCTTTAGGAGAGGTGGCGATTCAACTGTAACATCATTCTGGAGGATGTAGTTTGTGGTGCTGTTGAATTGTATAGCGTTGTACTGACACAAGTTCTATTATTTTGGCCACCTCATTTAATCAGTGAGGCAGCTAAGGTGCGCCCCTAGTGGCCATTTCATAGAATGCAGGAATGAAGGAACTTCCGCGTTGGCTTCACTTTACAGCCCTGGAGGCTCCATCCACTATATTATACAGTCTATGGGTGGATTTTCTCCCTAAAGCCAGGTCTGGATGGGTTGTATACAGTTAGGTGGAGAGATGAACTTGCGTGTGTTTGAACTGACTGAACTCATCTCTGAAGAGAAAGCCCCCCTTTCTCACTCTCTCTTTAAAACCGCGGGGGCACGCATCACCAAAAGACAGCCTGTTGTTTGAGCCTTTACTACAGAAATGTCCACAACAGTTTGAACATAAACTGAACATTATAACAACCATGAAGGGAGCTTTATTGCAGGACTGTTCCTAGGCGTACTTAATGAAGTGGCTGGTGAGTGTATGTGGACGTCTTGCAACAACGGTACTAACTCCAGATGAGGGTGCCAGAAATAGAGAACTGTTGCCCGAGCTCACCCTGGCTTAGCATGTAGATGAGGTCTGCACCCGCTGAACCTGGGTCTCTGAAGATCAAGAGGGAAGGTGACAGCGTTGCCTTATGCAGGCTCTCCCTGGTTTTACTGTCACACTACTAACACACTGTCATGCAAATGTTCTCTATTTTCACTCTAATGTTTCTACTGTCTCTTCTGCGTGGCTCCACTGAAACACGGTTGTGGCTCTTCCTGTGTGTCTACTGTGTCTCTACTGTCAACCCATTGTGTAGGCCTATCTCTACCCTGTCTCTACTGTCACAATACTCAATAGGCTACTGTGTCTCTAACGACTCTACAGTGCGTACTGTGTGTTTTTACTGTGTCTCTAAGGTCACTCTATTGTGTTTATTTTGTAAAGGGATTGTGAAGAGGTCGATTTCAAACAGTATTATAAGGAAAAAGAAACCAATCACAACAAATCACATGACCCAGTCAGCCAATTGCGAGAGGGTTAACTGCAAATTACGTTCACTTGTAAGACCAAACTACTGCCTTCAAACTCACAGCTATGTCCATCTTTTATATATTGTACTTTCTATGGTCTCAATTTGTGTATTTTTCTTATGAAATCTGTCACGGCCCACTGGTATTTTCTCTCTCTAACCCTATGCTGTGTTTTAGAGCCAGGGGAGAGAGGGAGCAGGAGGCCATGCTGATTGCTAATGAGGTCCACCGGTGAATAGGAGATGCAAGCAGAAGGATTCCAGCGGAAACGTCCCCTTGCAAGGTTCACTAAACAGTACCCAATACCCATTGGGTACAGTTTAGTGAACCTTGGTGTGCTTTGGTAAGCATCTTTACGGTTCCGTGTATTGGGGAATAAAGAGCATGGCCTAATCTCTCTCCTTCTTGGAGAGGAGAGAAGAGCAGTCCCGGGTTCTGACTTCTTTCCATATGGATTCAAGATTCCTCTATGCCTGCCAGTTTTGAATATAATGACCCCCACCTGTAATGTGTGGGGGTCGATGACTACAGGGCTTGTGTGAACCTGAGAAAGAGACACGCCATAAAGGTCAATTTAATTTTAATGGAGGAAGGACTTACAAAATAAATGCTTAATAAAAGCAGTGAAGTACATGCTCAGCAAAGTAGCATGCTAATTAGTAGCATGCAATGAAATAATGGGCTTTTGCACAATAGATCCCCACATTATAGGCAAATTTATCAATACACAACAAATCCTTACTGTAATTTCTGCCAAACAATCTCTGTAATGGGAAACTAATGTTTGGTTCCACTTTCTTCTCTTCATATTTCTGCTGAAAGAAAGCAAGAAGTAGTGTCTCTATCCTCAGCCTTCATAGTATACCATAGTAGTGTACAGTAGGACATTCCAGATGGTTCCGGTGTGAGAATGCTCGAAATCCTGTTTTTAACTGTACCAGGAAAAGGCCTGTGTTCTGTGAGCATAAGGCTGGAGATGGAGCGTATGACACTACTAGGTCAGATAAAGAAGAGGGGGCCAGTCCATGCTGTATTTTAAGTATTTTTATTTTTAAGTATCAGGAGGAACTTCAAGTCAAACCTAGGGTGGACTGGGAGTCAGTGGAGATTGGCCAGAGCAGGAGATATATGTTCACACTTTCTAGTATTATTTAGGATTTGGGTGGGTGTGTTCTGTACCAAATGGAGACTTTTAATACTTTCCATTGGAAGGCGGGAGAGCAGTCCGTCAGTGTAGTCTAGACGGGGCAATGTAAACACATGAATTATGCGTTTACGGGAACTGGAATGTTACCTCCAAGCAATGATAAGGTTCCAGGTCCAAACAAGAGCACTTCGATCTACCACCTTGACTGGCAGGCTGGCACCTCCGCCGCTACGAGGGCGTAAGAGTCTCAGCCCAGTCTCAACTCTTCTCTGTCCTGACACCGCAATGGTGGAATGAGCTTCCTGCAGCAGTCAGGACAGCAGAATCACTACTGATCTTCCGCAAGAGACTTAAAACCCACCTCTTCAAAACCCACCTTGGTACCACGACCACTGATTTCTCTACCTCATATCACTAATCCCACTAAAATAAGTAATCTTTAACAATCCTTTCTATTCTACCAGATCATCTCTTAGAATGTTAAGCACTTGCCGGTATTTAGGCTGCTAGCAATTCATGACTTTTGAGGGATTGAATGATATGATATATGAATATATTGGATTATAATGATATAGAAATATATTGAGTAATGTATACTGAAAAATGGATACGTGAAGTAACATAATGCTGTCTTTAGTCTAGGAGAATGTTGTTTGCTTTTGACAAATGTATATAAGTCGCTTTGGATAAAAGCGTCTGCTAAATGCTGTAAATAAATGTGAATTATGGTCTCTGCGATGGTAATAGAATAAAGTCCAATAGAACCCCCAGGTTTGTAACATCTCTAAACTGTGTAAAATACCATACACTCCCACACAACCACTTTTCCACGTCATTTTGAATGATCAAACTGATGAAATCTTGTATTTTCATGGGTGTCAGCGGTATCTGATGATATACTTGGATATAAATATCCCTGACTTGACACACAGTCATGATAAAGAACAGTGGACACGCCCTCGAAAACGTCACATCTCATTCAAGCAGTCATGGTATCTTGCTAATTCCATTGACCATACATCCATAATATGCAAACATGCATACTAAATAACTATATTTTACTTTGCTTTATGTCCACATTGTGATTATGTACATGAAGAGCATGTAACCGTTTTCTGATGGTGTCATAAAAGCATTCAAACGGTACCACTCGTCAAAGCCTCGCCTCATTCTCCCAGGGTAGTGCGCTGTGGCAGGTGGACACCTCTCATTTTACCCTCTGTTCTTTCTCCCCCTCCTTTGGTCTTTTCTTCGAGTGATCAGAGTTTCCATGAATGAATCTGCTTATGTGTGTATATCACATTTTGTGGTGTAATCTCCGAACTTTGGCATTCTGCGTAAGCACAGCTGTGTAATTGTGGGGTAAAAAGGGAGTGTGTTAGGGGGAACCGGGTCTCAGTGATCAGATCAAGCAATCAAGGTAAGACTCAGGTGACAGCAAAGGAGCTGTAGTATAAAAGGAGCAGTGAGGCTGTAAGAACACGCTAATTCTCTCTTTTGGAAAATGGAGGTCCTTCTCTTACCCACCCAGTTTCTATGTCCTATATAATCCTATGTAATATTATCCTATATAATTTGTCATACCTTCCTACTTTGCTCTTTCTCAATCAGGCAGCAATCACCACAAATGAGTGTTAAAACCATTGAGCGAGGGCAATGTGAGGGGGTGTAAGGAAAGTATCCGTAATTTAAGATTATTTTGCATAAATATAACTTGTCACTAACCTCCTAACAACTTGTTGTCAGGATCATGGGACCTTAGACTCTGATATAACACTGACCATGACTTTGAACCGTTTTGGTTCCTTGCCTTTTTTTTCACAATTTAAATCTTAGATGGCTGACCAAGTCAGGAACATACTAAGTACTAAATAGTTTACAGTTGGGTCAGAAAGTCCTCTCTCTTTCCATATTTCTCCCCTTCTCTCTGCCAATCTGTTCTTTCTCCCTTTCCCTCCATATCTCTTGTATTCTAGCCAGTCTCATGTCCTGCTCAAGACTACAACTGGGGCCAACTCTGAACCCACAACCTTCTAGCTGGGAGTCCAACACCTAGACCACTACTGTTGCACTACAATTTGATCATTTAGCAGACGCTTTTATCCAAAGCGACTTACAATTCCATGGTGCTATTACATGGAACAGGTAGGCCACCTCTGGGAACCCACGACCTTGCGGCTGGGAGTCCAACGCCTAGACCACTAGACTATCCTGCCCCCACTACTGTGTTTGCTGTGGCCCTACTGTGTTTGCTGTGGCCCTTCTGTCCCGCTACAGAGTCTACTGCGACTGTACTGTCAACCTCTTGTGTGCCTCTACTCTGTCTTATACTGTTGCTCTGCCGTGTGTTCCTACACTACTGTGTGGCTGCAGGCTATTCTATAGTCTAAATAATCCAATGTAACATTATCCTATTGTCAGGGCTCGTGGGGGAATTAAGGGGCAGGACAGTACACAGAAACACAGGCTAGAGTGAGTTGAACTGGTTTATTGACAAGGGAGCGGTAGAATGGGGGGGCAGGAGATGGTCGTCGATCCTGGGCTGTCTTGGCTTGGCTAAGTGTCAACAAGGAGCAGTTGGAGAGCGGAATCAGGAGGCGGGTGAAGAAGAATGGCCCAGGAAGTGAAGAGAGGCAGGGGTACCACACAGGGGAGAAACAGCAGAGCGTTCGTTACCGGGCAGGCAGAGCTGCCGAGCGACCAGTGGGCAAGGCAGCGAGGCGTCAGGAGATCGTGGAGATGAGCAGGCGAGAGGAGAGGGCCGGGAGAACAGGAACCGACTGAGGGAAGACGGAGACAAAACGTAAGGGAACTCCGGGAAGGTTCGGGCAAAGTAATAAGCAGCGAGATCAGACTAACGGTACTGTTGAGTCAAAAATCTCAACAGTTGTGCCTCCTGGAGAACGCAGAGCTTGTATAGCGTGGGTTGATTGGAACTGGCCACAGCTGCGTCTCGTTACGCACCACCAACACACAGAGACAGAGAGAGAGAGAGAGAGAAAGAGAGAGAGAGAGACAGAGAGAGGTGACACCTATATAATTTGACAAATGTTCCTCCTTTGCTCTTTTTCAATCAAGCGGCAACAGCCACCATAGGTGAATGCAACCATTAAGGAAGTGCTTAAAGCCGACGCCCTACAATTAAAACAAGTTTAAAATAAAACTCCTCTTGGAGGCTTGTCCTTAGCTATACACATTAATATTTGTGTAGAATTTTTCACTGGGGCAGTTTTTCCCCCGCATTCTTCCACTAACTTATTAAAATGAACGATTGATCTTGATAACTTGAAACTTACCATTCAGATATGGCAACTAATGGGCGTAGCGTCCACTCACGTCCCGATTGATAAATACTGAGTTTTGCATTGAAATGACTGTACGTGTGTAGTCCTGGGACCTCTGTTGGAGCACACCACCCTTTGCAGGTTCCTGCAGGTTCCTCTACTTCCTGGTCAGGACGCACTCCTCCTGGAACTGACAGGCCTTTCCGGACCAGCCCTCATCACACTCATGCACATGCCACAGTCACAGTAGCCGCGGTCTGCAGGGAGAAGCCCCGTTTTCTGTCGTACACTCGTTTCGTAACTGAGGGCCAATCTCATGCCCTGCTCAATTCTGCTCAGTATATAGTTCTATCTTTCCCACTATTGGTTTAATCGTTCAATGAACACATTGTTAAAAATATAGTCACTTCGATTAATCAAAGAAATTATCTATAGATTGATTGGGAAAATAATCATTAGTTGCAGCCCTACTTAGGTAAATGGCCATCATTCATCAATCTATTGTAGAAACCAGTGCAGATCCGAGCGCAGAAATCATCTTACGACAGGGTTCACGCGTGATTCATGAAACCCTCATATCTCGCCAATCCCAGCGTAAGAATGATCGGGTGTTAATAAATCTGGCAGCTGAAGACAATCGTCATTTAAATCACGCCCAGTTTCATGAACGAGGGCCATTATGTTTGCACTTAATCAACGGAATGAATGTGAAAACTAAATATTTAGAGATTTAATTAGTTTGAAAATGTAGGCTACTAGTATTACTACAGGCCTGGGGGGGGGGGGGGGGGGGGGGGG
>JAODLI010010368.1:0-25894 GCA_027575585.1 Percopsis omiscomaycus | reverse complement strand
GTTAATGTGGCTCGGGAAAGGGAAGTTTGGGGTCCCCTGCTGGAGCTGCTGCCCCCGCGACCCGATTTCGGATAAGCAAATGACGATGAGTGATGATGAGTGGATTATTTTTTTAATGAAAAAACGTTTTGGTTCTTTTGGTCGGTGGACCCTTACAATCTAAAGGAATATAAATAATCAAGGAATAGACACATTCTGACTTTATGGCCGCTTCAAAGGTAGGGAGTCGTTGCTTTTTTTTCAGTCTCTCCTGTTTATCATGCCAGTAAATCTGAATTAATTATACTTTGGTGCTCATGGTTTCCGTAAAATGAACGCTTGAATTGTGGAGAATATAAACCATCTATGTGTAGAATGTCCATATTGACCCGGCCTCTAATTGAGACCGGCATTTATCTTTACAGTATATGACCTTTTTATTTTAAACATTTAAATATGCTTGAATTGAATTTGATCTGAATGACGACATGAGCTAAAGACAGGAGCCCCCCCCTGATTCACTGACTCACTGGCACACCTCTTTTTACAAGTCTTTTTATTATTCATTCAGTGATGGAGGCCCTCATTCCATAAGATTCTCAATTGATTTGTTCGTATCCAAACTCTTGAACCTCCTTTGTTATTTTGCAGCGGCCAGGCATCTGGGAGTGTTTGCACGTGCGTTACATTCTTCTGGAACAGGTCTCGGTGCCAGATTAGCCATTGAATTAATGCACTCGGGCCTTTTAGGCTTAATAAAATATTGACCCTATTGCATCATTGCTGTGGCTTTATCAGAGGTGATTTAGGGCCTGACCCACAGACATAAAGATGCAGTTAGGGGAAAGAGAGAGGTTTACCAAAAGGCTTGTATTTATTGTTTGCTTGTGTTTATTTTTCTTAACATATAAACCTTTTTGTTTTTTACTTTACGACCCCATTTTCAAAAGTGAGAAACTACAACACCTAGTATCTTGTTTGTGCTTTGTAGCTCGTGGAATAAAGTTATTTTTGCCAAATCGATAGTGTCTTTATGGTCCAGCCACATGCACGCTGTCAGAGACAGCCTTGGGCTCGCTCGCTCGCTCTATCCCTTGTGTGTGTTTGTGTGTGAGTGTGTGTGAGCCCTCGTGGTACTCGTGGAGCCTGGTACTCCAGGCTGGAGCTTTATGATTCATTTTATATCAGGGTTTTAATCAATTTAGTTTTTTAATCAGTATACACGCACGGCAGCCTTAAAAACTGCAGCGTAACAAACCGTTTTGACGCGAGGTGCGCAGCTGGTGTAGATGGCAGCATTGGTGCATGCAGGGTCGATGGAGGGGTTTACAGTGCCCCCACTGTGCCTTGACACTACACTACTGTGAATCCACAAGCACATGATGGTGCATGATGGAGAAATGGTCTGCTGCCTTTACCTACCGGGGGTCCCCCTTTGTCCTGCCCAGCATCGCTCGTCTGCTACAGTGGGAATGGCAACAGTGGAGGACCACCAGGCAGAACCAGACACCAAGCACCACTTTACAGCACCACTTTACACATCATATTGGCACGCCGTATTACACAATACAATCCAGTATGGCCATTAATGACAAGTACTATCTGTTCTTTATCCAGCACACTAGCTGTGCGACACTGCTTGAATGACGCTAATCCGAACATAGGATCATGCCCCCTCCGTGAGGCGCAGGCTTGTGCGTGAGTGTATAAGACTGGCTGTCTGGATTTGCGTATGACTGTGAATATGTGAAAATGGCGCCAGGCTGTCTCCACATGCCCCGTTAATTGCCTGCTATCGCCTTTATCAGACAGGGAACTGTACATGCTGCCGACAAGGGCCGAATGTGCAAAGTAGCCGAGATGCCATCGTTGACCTATCTGTACTTTTTAATTATTAACCGTAGTGAGACGTTTTGCTCTTCTATCCGCACACCTTTTGTCTCTGCGTCTCTATTCGCATCTCTTGCATGCAAACTCTCTCTGTCTAACAGCCATACTGTATTAGTAGCTCATGCGGCACAAAAATATATTGATGGCAGCTGAATAACTGAAACGACTGTTATGACTTTTAGTTTGTAATTCCTTTTTAAAGGGTAATTCCAGCCAATTTTGACTTGGACCTTATTTTCCCATTTCTCTCAATTGTGGCGATTGTTGTGGCCAAAATTGAATTAAGCAATTGAGTTCAGAGTTCTGGTGATCCCTGCTGTTGTAACTCCATAAAACATGTCCTTTTTTAAATTCTGTAACGTTGTACAAATATTCCTAGGTTTTCCTTGTTTTAATAAAAGATTTGGCCACAATCTACTTCCTTCAGTACTTCATGGTTTAGTAGTTTATCCAATGCTGCCTTCTTTTACCAGGTTTCTTCAATGTGTTGGTTAAACCAGTGGTTCTCAGCCTTTATGTTCTATGGCCCCTAAAAATATATGGTTCATATTTTGCCACCCTCCCCTCATACATGCACATATTATTTTGTGCCCCCCCTGAAAATTGCAATTGGGTAATTTAGCAGATGCTTTTATACAAAGCAACTTACAGTGAGTATAATGAAAAGAATCTTGCAACCCCTGAATTAAGAACCACTGGGTTAAATGTTCATGATTAAGATGACATTATTATAGGAGACTGGATGGATGGATGGATGGATGAAATGTGCTGAAAATGTTCAAAAGGTACTGATACGCCCCGCCCCCCGCACTCTATATAATATGTATTTATATATGGCTTGATTTCCTGTCTTCTTAGCCAGTGGTCCTCAAAGTGTTTGTCAGGACTCCCCAAGGGATCATGGTTGCGGCATTTAAAAATATGAATGAATAAATGCATTTAAAAAAAATGTTTTATCTTTATGCGTGGTGTTATTTGTTAGGGTATTGGAAAGTGGGTCATTGAAGCTTGCATATGCCCACATATCAGCTCAAATCCCCATCCTAAGGGGGAGATGATTACTGAGTTTAGGAACAGTAATGCATTACAGTTGCAGATCTATCAGCTGTTCTAAGCCTGTGTTCTCCTCCAGGTGGTTCTTTGGGAAGATTCCCCGAGCCAAGGCAGAGGAGATGCTCAACAAACAGAGGCACGACGGAGCCTTTCTTATTCGAGAGAGTGAGAGTGCGCCAGGAGACTTCTCGCTTTCTGTTAAGTAAGTAGAAGCATACACAATACAAATTAATAGTAAATCCTGATGTGCTGTCACAGGAACCTCCTGTAATAGGTGCACCCATACACAATATTAGTTCTGAAATACTACTGCAATGTTGCGTTGCTTTTGGGTCATCTGGTCCTCCACTTCCTTATTCTATTGAAGTGTCAGTGCTGCCCTCTGGTGGCCAATATGAACACGCTATCTGTCAGTGTACGTTGGCTGCTCCTCCAGCAGTCTTAACGCTGTTCTCCTGTATGTCAACAGCTTCTCTCTTTTGCAATCTTTAGCTGACACTTGCAGTAGTCATTTCCCCCATGGCTATCTCCCGTGACATGGTGTTTCTCCATTCTCATCTTTAGGGACTACAGGTCACTGCAGTCCATATGTAAAGCTGTGATCCAGATATGAATCTTAATAGGGGTCTGGGTTATGCTTATTCCATTTGGCCTATCTGTTACGGACTACTTCATTTGATTAAGTGTCAGTCACAGGCATGGTTAATCTGTATTGCATAACTGTGGATAATGTCGTTGTTCCACTACCCTCGTTTGAATTTGTGGGCTGATGCGAGGGTTTCTCGGCAGTTATGCTCGGTTGTCATAGACACCTTGTTTACACCCATTGTTCCTCCACACCTCTCACTCCCACCTCTCCTCCAGGTTCGGAAATGACGTTCAGCACTTCAAGGTCCTCCGCGACGGGGCTGGGAAGTACTTCCTGTGGGTGGTGAAGTTTAACTCTCTGAACGAACTGGTCGACTACCACCGCTCCACCTCTGTGTCGCGCAACCAGCAAATCTTCCTGCGTGACATTGAGCAAGTCACCCAGGTAAGAGAGGCCAATGTATGCAGCAAACTTAGTTTTTATACTCACTATTTGTTTCATATCAAAATGGAATTGCACTTTTTGTTAAACCTTTGAGTCCCCAAACTGGAGTTAACCAGTAATTAATTAGACGTGTTTTCATCTGCCATTCACTTCCGTTGTTTCTCAAAAACATTCTTTTAACACGTCAACAAAGCTGATCTCCGTCTCTACGGGTAGTAGGTATTCTCAAGTTACTCTGTTGTATAGTTACATTTAGGGTATATCTTAAATTACAATTAAAAGTACGACCTACGATGGTCCTAGCGTCTGGCAGGGCGCTGACAGGAGCATCCGGACCAGAACCAGCACGTTCAGAGACAGGCTACTGACCTGCTGACCAGGCACACACACACACACACACACTCCCATCACATGTCACGTTAATCACTCAGGTCACTTTAAGCATCTGTTCCAACCCATGCCCATTGTGCACGTCACACCACTACTTTAACATGGCATTTGCACTACTCATTAACTACTGTTAACATCAACTGATGCAGCTACCTACAGTCAATACCCACATACTGTACCGATTCTGTTATTACTTATATCTGTATATATACAGATATAAGTAATAACAGAATCGGTCAAATAAAATAACATATACTGTAGATACTATACACAATATATATATATTGTGTATAGTATCTACAGTATATGTCATTTTATTTGACTTTTGCGGTTTGTTTTCCAAGTTATTATTTTATCTTGTATATTATAGCACAATGTTGAGGTAACCCCAGGACCTAGCATCTCATAGCCAGGTTAACATCTGTATGTTTTCTCTGTGCTCATGACAGTAAAGAAACTCAAACTTGATACCTGTAGAGTTTTCTGAACACATTTTAGTAGTATATTATTGTGAAACGATGGATGTGAATGGCGGATGATCAGGTTTTGATCAGCAATTTTTTTTTCTTTTTTTTTTCTTCTTTTTCCTCTTTTTTCTCTTCCCCAAAACGTCAGCATGAGCACTCAGTATTGCTGTAAAAAAATGACTCAAGGGATTAACAAAACTTCAATTCCACTTGCACCTTTTAAGTTAGAAAAATGTCATTTGAATACTTTCCATGTCCGGTGAGAATATATGTTGACATTTGTTTAATTGATGTGGCTTGATTGGCAGCCAGTCTAATCCTAATAGATGTTGAGAGGTAAAGCTTTCAGTAGATAGTATTCCCTGCAGGGAATCACCCATCTGATCTGCCTCTTTTATCCTCATGACATCACTCGTATTGCGCCTATAAAGGTCACTGTCGATTCAGAAGTCATGAAGCCATGTTTTTTTTTTTTCTCCCCCTCTCGCTCGCTCTCTCTCTCTGCCTGCGTTCCCAGCATCCCACATATGTGCAGGCCCTGTTTGACTTTGACCCCCAGGAGGAAGGAGAGCTGGGTTTCCGACGTGGGGACTTCATCCAGGTCCTGGACAACTCTGACCCCAACTGGTGGAAAGGAGGCTGCCATGGTCAGACAGGAATGTTCCCCCGCAATTACGTCACACCTGTCAAGAACATGTAAACAGTCAGGCCATGTAAACAGCTACAGCCCCACCACCACCAACAACAACAACAACAACAACAAACGCCACCACCATTACCATCCTCATCATCGTCCCTGACCTTCATCAATCCCCCCTCATCCCCCGAGAACAACACCCGCCTGCCCCTCTCCCGCCATCCCAAGTTTAACAGGAGCAAGTCAGGAGGAACACAAACAGCTACATGAGAGCAAAGAGAGGTGTAGGGTATTTGAAGGCGCGGGGCCATGTCTGACCTGTACTGAGAAGGTTTGCCTGGGTGAGGCGTGAACTAGCATTGAGGGAAAGCGTAGCACGCCCACCGCGAAGGCAACCCAGCCACCGCTAAGAACTGTCACGGCTGCTTCTGTCCTCTCCTTTTACTTCGTAACATTCTGCCTTCCTTTTGGTTTTCCTTTTTCTTTTATTTTTTCTCCACCGCATGTTTTATCCACCTAAAAAAAATGCGTTCCGATGAACCCTAACTGTTTTAAAGAAAAATAAATAAATAAATAAAAAAGAGAAGAAATTGTTTAAAAAATAAATAAAAGTGGAGAAAAAAAAAACACTGATGCCATCTACAGAAAGTTTCCATGTCCAAGATCAGTGGCACATGAGCATTGTACATCGGCCCCAGGCTGTACAAATAAATCAACTATAGAGAGAATCCATTTTTTAAGAATATATATTATATATTTGTATGTGTTTGTCTGTTTTACCTCTCATTATTTTTTTTATTTTTTGTAAATTATGTTAAATTCCATGTAGTCTGGATAAGAACTTGTAGCTCTAGAATGTGCTGAATTGTCAAATGTTTTTTTTTTTTCTTTTATATATATCTGAGGGCTCTCAGATAAGATAGCATGATATTTAAGGTGTCATGAATTCCATTTGAAAAGATTTCCCTCGTCTGTAACGCAGGGAAAGTCAATCCAGTCCTGTCAGGAGGAAGGCTACTGTCGACCAGCCGGTAGAGCAGTGTTCTGCTGCTAGAGCTGTATGAAACCATGTAGGGGGGGGGGGAGGCCGGCCGCCTGCCTGCCTGCCTTTTTTTCCCGAGCCAATGTATTTATTGCAGCCATTTTACTCTTAGGCAGTGAATGTAGCTGACGGAGTCCATAGACACTGACGTGATGAGGGAAGCCAGGTTGGAGAACTGAACTACACAACTGCAAGGGATTTCCAAGACATGCTGAAATAGTCATGGTGTCAATATTCATTTATAAAGAGAGAAATATATATATATAAGAATGCTTACAGGTATTAAACATGCATATACAAAACATTCAGTACACGCACGCATTCTTGTTATACTTGCTTATAACAAAGGGGTTTCATTTGGATGATCACATTGTTTAATCGCCGGTGCAGCCCTGCATCTGGCACCGATTTAACAGTACAGAAAACTGAGAGATTGTCTTCTATGCTAAAAGTTGAACGCTTAAAGTATCAGCTTAAATGATGTAAAGTTGTTTTTGTTTTCTTTCCTCCTTTGTCCTATGTGGCGTGTAGTCAAGCACTTTTTCTGTTAATCGTTTTTGATTTCCAGTCTGGTCCTCTGTGTGTGTGTGTGTCCGTTTTGTGTTTTAACGGTTTTGTTTTATTGTTCTCTCTGGATAGTGCCTTTCTCTCTGGTGTTTCAGTGTCTCCGACCTGCTGCTTTGAGCCCACCCCCCCCCCCCCAAACTCCCTTTACAGGGCCTGTCAGTTCTGCAGTGTACATAAACAGTGTTCCATCAGACCCCCTGTGCCCTCTCTCATCTACCTACCTTTGTCCTTTGCTCTTACCAACATGGAACTCTTTTATTTAAGTGTCTCTTGCCTTCTCTTACTTAATGATACTCTTGTTTTGTTTCTGCTTTTTTGTTTTTGCTTTTGTTTTGTTTTTTGTTTTCAATTAATAAAATGCGATTATTAAAAAAAACAAAAACATTTGGATTGGTCTATTGTTGTGTGTGTGTGTGGGGTGGGTGGTCGTGGGCATTTGAAATAAAGGGTTTTCCTGTTTTAACCCACTGAAATGGTGCTCTGATGTTAGAAGTGAAGAAAGACAAGTGATTAGACCTATACATCCTCACCCCCCTGACATTAAGTGCAGTCTTCAGCACAGCTAAATGGGGGGGGAATAATTATTTATTTCTTAAAGCAAAGCCTGAGGTCGTGTGTGCATACAGCTGGCTGCCTGGCATGTTTCATTATTCTCGGTCAAGTGAACTTCAGCTCCAGTTTTCTTTTCTTTTTTAAGCAGCATTTGAAGAAGGCACCCCCCTGAAGTCAATGTCCTGTTGAGACTGTCATCTGGAATGCCATCCTCTGCCAAGCTGCCCGGATATCTTTCATCCTCATTCTTACCCTGAATGCTAATGTAACCCAATGAGATATTTTCACAGTGCCTATAACACTGCTGGCACTATCAGCGGATTCAGGAAAAAAAAAATGGAATTCTATTAAGTATTCCCAAATTTAGGCCTACTCATAATGTGCCGCAACTGCACAAAAGTGCAGATAATGCCACAGGGTTTGCTCTTTCAGATTTCGCTGGGCCACTTCAAGGTAACCTGATTCTGCCAGATGGTTTGTTACACGGAATGATTTGAATGCCTAGTGTTCTCCACAGTTGGCTTCACCGAGAATAGAAAAATCTTTTAGGGGTGGTTCAGTTCAAGCAGTACTGAACATTGGCATTATTGCCACTGATGACCTGTTTACACCAGTCCCTCTGGCGTCCTTAATATAGTCGCTGGTGTGTACACTGCAGCCCAAAATAGCGCACACCCACTTTGACACTGACTTAAATAATAAATTATGTAAAAGGCTTTAGAATGGAACGGACACAGGTTTGTTGAACGCTGAGCTGTATTGATCACTGCATAAGACCACGATTGATCTAGAGATTATGGCAGTAGTCTCTGGCATCTGCTGTTCTTCAGAAGTCCTAATTTGCGACTCGTAAACTTCCAAAAATTACCACACACACTATTAGCGTCTTCCTCAGTTCTTTAGATGTTATGATAGATTAACTATATGGAGCCCTTATAAATGTCTAACTGGGGAATGTTATATAACATGGATATCAACTTATTTAATGTGGAAATTCTGAATTTTCTTTAACATTCAATAAAAACCACAGGTTCAGGAGAGGGTTTCAGTTTTCTCTGCAGTCAAAATGTAATTTTGTGGCTGCAAAGGACAGGTTATTTTCATATTATCAGAGGTTTTGCATAACTCATATTCAAGGCCAAAGGAATAATTCCATATTAAAGGCTGTCCTAATATTTGAATAATAATGAGTCCCGTCTGACCATGTTGAACTGCACTGCATGCAAATATAGGCTACCATGCAATGCATTTTCCTCTTTGTGCATTTGACACTCATCGCACTTAGTAATTACTGAATGGCTTTCTTCTGTGTCACTATCAAACACTGCCAGATGTCCAATAGTGTTTGCTTAGAAGAAGCCAGAGTACTGTTTTTGAAGATAATTCATAGTATTCCACTTAGACCTTTCCGCTGTTGTCTTAGATGGCTGAAATTTTAAATGAATAATTTTATCAGCTATGTCAGTAATGCCGTTTTGGCTCATATTTGCCAGTTTTAGATTATGTGTCATGTATTGCCCTGCTGTAATTAATAAGTTTACAATAATGCCTTTAATTCTCTGTCTTGATACAAGTATGAATGCCCAACCCCCTTGTCTCAAAATATCCCTATTTGGTTAAAATATTGCTAGCACACAAACCATACCATAATGTACATACTGTACATTCAGGCTAGATACAACTGAAGGGAGCAATAGCTCGTGTAAAAATGGATTAAAAATTCAGAAATTGATTTTCACTGGGCTTCCGTATTCCTAATTTTGTACCTATACCCTTTTTTGTATCTACACAAGCAAGCAAGTTTATTTATATAACACAATACATACATAGAAGCCAGGCAATGTGCTTTACATAAATAAGAGCAAAATAGTACATAAATAAAAAAAAATATATACTTAAAAGAAAGTCATATAATTAATAAAAACATAGTGGAAGTATGCAGTAAGAATAGAGTGCACGTTTTAGAGCTCAATCATAGGCACATGAAAAGAGAAATGTTTTTAACCTGGATTTAAAAATTGCTACATGTGGGACACAGTTGCATGCAGTATAACAGCTAAATGCAGCTTCACCATGTTTAGTTTGGACTGTGGGCTCTACTTGCTGACTTAAGTCAATTAATCTAAGAGCGCTAATTGGGTATATAATTTTTAAACATATCCGAAATGTATTCTGGGTCTAAACTATTGTGTAATTTATAGACTAGTAGCACTTCTAAACACTTCTAAAATGTATTCTGTAACTAACTGGAAGCCAGTGTAAGGCTTTTAGAACTGGAGTAATGTGCTCTATTTTCTTGGTCGCGGATGAGACTAGAGCAGCAGCAAGCTGAATGAGCTGCAGCTGTTTAACAGTCTTTTAAGTCCAGTTAAGAGACCATTACAATAGTCCACCTTTAAATAAAAGCATGGATGAGCTTCTCTTGGTATTTTTGGGGCACCAAACCCTTGATTCTGGCTATATTTTTAAGATGATAGAATGATTTTTTGGTGATTGCTTTGATATGGTTAGTAAAGGTGAGATCTGAGTCTATTAGAACTCCGGATTTAGAACTTGGTCTTTGGTTTTTAGAGTCCAAGAATCGAGGTGTTTACTAATACTAATTATTTTATTTGTGTTGCCAAACCCAATAAGTTATAAACTGGTGGAAAGGAGGCTGCCATGGTCAGACGGGAATGTTCCCCCCACAACTATGTCACACCTGTCAAGAACATGTAAACAGCTACAGCTCCACCAACAACAACCACCACCATTGACCTTGACCAACCCCCCTCGAGAATCGCGGTTTTTACTAATACTAATTATTTTATTTTTCTTGCCAAACACAATAAACTGTAGATACATTTGTCTCATCCAATTATTTATTTGCTCTAAACATTAACACAGTGAGTAATAAAATACATTCTATTCTGCCATTTATAGCATGCTACTGCCACCCACTGGCAGAAATGTTGGTGGGACTTTTAGAATCCCAGCCTTTAGCTGATTTTGAAAAGTAAAAACAATCGTGGTTTTGTCTTACGCATTCACCAACATGTAGTTTAAAACAAAAAGGTAATAGCTGTTATAAATACACAAACAATTAATTTGTTAAACTCAGAATAATGGAGGTCCGGTCAGAAATTCAGCTCTTGTAGTAAAGTCGCAAGTTGCTACACACAAACCTTGCAACCTGTGAACAGACTAATTTTAGTCCCACCGCATTAAATGTAACATCAAGTTAGTCGGCACTAACGTTAAGTATTCGACACCAAGTTTTTTTAAAACACTAACGTTAACCATTAGTGTTTTAAAATCACTTGGTGTCGAATACTTTGGCTACTTCAGAAGGAATGCACGCTACCGTACAAATACAGTACACTACAGTAAAACGTTCACAAATGAATCCACTATATTTCCTCGCAAAAATAGTATAACGTTACCTCAATATCTTTGTTCATTCTACTTCCTAAAACTTTCAATGAGGCAGTCAGAAACTAGTCCCCTCTGTTCACCAATCTGGACGTTTCTAGAATCTACTCTCTAGTACCCTCTTGATTCTAGTAGTCTACTATACAATCACATTTCTCCAATCTCCACCAAAATAACGTTTAGAAATAGTTTAAGTCAGGTAATTTTCTTCCAGGGTTCTTCTCTTACAAATAGCTACACTTGCCAGTTTAGCAGGCGTTCCGATTGGCCAATTTGAAAACTGCAACTTTGTTTGAGGGTTGGGACGGGGGATAGGGGGGGGTGGCTTTGGGGGGGGGGGAGGGGCGAATGGCTGTTCGTCTGTTCTCTAAAACAGAACGTCGAACTTTTCGGAAGAAAACGGTTCGTTGTCGGCAGGATTCGAACCTGCGCGGGGAGACCCCAATGGATTTCTAGTCCATCGCCTTAACCACTCGGCCACGACAACACACTTGGATTGGGCAAATCTATCAATTCTAAATGCAATTAAACAATAATGTCATACAATTCAATTTTAGTGCAAATATTGTGTATTTGGGAACGTTTTTGCAGCATATTAAAAACAAACGCGTCGACGCGACACTGTATAATCAACACGACACAAAATAGGATGGGTGATGACTAATGCAATATCCCAGGAACTATTTAAATTGCAACCATGCTATCAATAATAATAACTTGCTTATATACTATTTGTCTTATGTTATACATTATAAATATATCATTGTGTAATTCACAAATAGGCCTACCGGTCAAATATTAATATAACGAATATAATTCCTAGGAAGAACTTTTATGGCTGTGTATAGCTAAATGTTTTAACTTATATTATTCACTTCGTATTCATTTATATGAGAAAAGGACTACTGTAAGAATTTAAAAAGGTAATTTCAGATGCAATTCTTGCAACCGAAAGAATTGTGGCCACGTGACTTCTACAGTGTGGGCCTCCTGTTTTTTCAGTCATCGGAGAAAGGAAGAAAAATGGCGGCTCTGTGCGAACCGAAATGGGACGCCGGGCTAACGTTTTGAGCTTTTGCACCCAAACCGAGACCGGGGATTTGTGGTACTGCGTTTTCCAAATCAGTACTGGTCTACCTTTCTGTGGATACCACTTTCGCACGGAACTGTGAAGGCTAAGCAAACGCAAAAATTGGGATTGAAAATAATAGATTTTGCCTATCATGAGAGGGAGAAGGGGCAGGCCGCCCAAACCCCTAACAACAGAAGAATCGGCCCCTGCACCGGAGCGTGGTTTGAGACCCAGGAGGAATATTAAACCGAGGGCGAGGGACAGTGGGGATGAGGACATTGAGAGTCCCAAAAGGGTAACCACCAAATCGGCCAAAAGAAAGAGACGTGGGGGAGCAGGCACTTCAACTCGGGGCAGGGGGAGAGGAAGAGGTGGCGGAGGGAGAGGAGGGAGAGGAGGTCGAGGAGGAAGGCGGTTAACTGTCCCCAAAACAGTGGTCTATGATGACCATGAGAGTGATGAGGATGATGATGCTGTCAGTTTAAGGTCAGAAGAGGAAGAATTCGTAGAGGAGGACCCTGCATCTGACGAGGAAGAGGCCCTCAAAGAGGATTCAGACTGCCTTGATGATGTGTTGGACGACAAGGAGGAGGATGATGATGGCAGTTACTGTACAGAGAGTAGCTTTCGGAGTCAGAGCACACACGCCAGCACTCCGGGTAAATTAATATTACGATCCGGGGGTGGTTAGTGAATCATTTCACATACTACGGCAGCTCTGAGATCCGTTCTGAATAGCTGACCCGTTTATTATTATTTTTGACAGTGCAGGAAGCTGTATTGTTCAAAATGGAGAATGCACACTGTACAGTATGAACACAGGCCGCAGTCAGCTCATTAAATGCAGCTGCAGGTGGATTTAGTTGGTGTAGTACCTTTTTTCCACAAGCCTACATCAGTAAAATTATTCCGAACATATTTGAAGGGCTGTGGCTTGTATCATTGCAAGAAAATGCGGATAGTGTTATGACGGTGAATCGCATTCAAAAAGCTAACCGCTTGCTAACCTATTTAGCATTCGCTGCTGCTGCCTGTGACACAAGCAATAAACCGTTACATAACAGAACAAACTTTTTTATATATTTTTATTATAAGTGCATATAGCTTACTGAATAATTGCCACAATTTTTATTACTGAATGAAAACGGGTATTTGTTCTTTGTTTAAAAGGAATCGAGCGTTTTGCAAGGCAGCTAGCCTAGCCTGTCACTACACCGGACACTAACATTGTATCTAGTCAGTGGTTCGTGCATTATTAACTAATGTGCATATTAATTAACAGTAATGATTATTATACTCAACTAAATATAATAGAAGAAAACGTGGTTTGGTAAAAATTCCTTGGTTTATTTATTTATTTTAGCAAGGCAATTCTTACTTGGCTGTAGTAGGATACAGACTACAGCTAATCTAAAAGGATACGTGTCACCCATGCTCTCATTATGAACGGCTATTATTCAAATACTTTCATCTTCTGCATCTAATATATTTTAAATGCATGATATTATTGTTAAATTCTGTATCCTTTCCAACTTAATCTACCCTATAAACTCATGATGTATTAGTGACTAAGCACTAAAAAAATCTAACAATGCAAGGGTGGTTATGCACCCATTTGCTAAATGCATCACGAATTGAAAATGTCATTTTCAGCTGTGTCTCTCATCTAATCTCTTTCACCTTATCTTGCCTCATATCTAAACAGGGAAGAAGAAGCTTCGGGCTCCTCGACCTCGCACCCCTATCCTGGAGGAGAAGGAAATCCCTCCTCTTGAGCTTCCAGAGTCCTCTGAGGACCTCCTGGTGAAGACGGAGGAGCTTCTCAACGCGGCCTCCATCTACGAGGTGCTGCGCAACTTTAGCACGGTTCTAAGGCTCTCACCGTTTCGCTTCGAGGACTTCTGCGCGGCCCTGGTTGGCCAGGAGCAGTGCACGCTGATAGCGGAGACCCACATCGCTCTGCTGAAGGCCATCCTGCGCGAGGAGGAGTCTACCAACACCACCTTTGGACCCGCAGACTTAAAGGACAGCGTCAACTCCACGCTGTACTTCATCGACGGCATGACGTGGCCTGAGGTGGTGCGAGCGTACTGCGAGAGTGACAGGGAGCATCACCATGTTCTGCCCTGCCAGGAGATAGAGGACTACCCCTATGGGCCGCTGGAGAGTAAAATCAAGGTGCTACAGTTCCTGGTGGACCAGCTCCTCACCACCAACATTGCCCGCGAGGAGCTGATGTTGGAGGGGGTGGTGCAGTACGACGACCACTGCCGCGTCTGCCATCGCCTTGGCGACCTGCTCTGCTGCGAGACCTGCTCGGCAGTGTACCACCTGGAGTGTGTGAAGCCGCCGCTGCAGGAAGTGCCTGAGGACGAGTGGCAGTGTGAGATCTGCGTGGCACACAAGGTGTCGGGCGTCACGGACTGTGTGACAGAGATGCAGAAGAACAAGCCCTACATTCGACAGGAGCCCATTGGCTATGACCGCCACCAAAGGAAATACTGGTTCCTCAACAGAAGGATCATTGTGTAAGTTCTGACCTCTCCAAACCCATAACAAGTTACGTTAAGTTTCACTTGGTACAAGTTACTACAAGTAACTATGTACTTTTTTTTTCATGAAGAGACATCACATAAATATGAATAAAAATAATAAATATACCCACAATTCAACACAGTCAGGGGTTTGGTCAGGTATAAACAGTGGTGAGAAGTCTTGCTGCACACAGGAAGTCTTGCTGCACACAGTAAGCACCTCAGTAAATCAAGCTACCTTGTGGGCCATGTGGATTCTAGTTCACATACAGTGGCTTCCTCATGTTTCTCAAGTTTTGGAGCAGAACTGGCAAACTGGACCAGTTGTCTACATGTTTCCCACAAGTGTCCCAAATCTATTATCACTGCATGTATGCAGAAATGATTTAATTTAGCATAATCTGCTCATACAATATGTGAATAGACTGGCCTTATGAAATGCTTAATGCAGACACTATAACATATTCATACTGTAATATGATTGCTGAATAGAGAGTACAAAACAAACTAAATGTAAACATTTCCATAAATTCACCCTAAAATGTACTAAATATCCCATATACACCTTTAGCCTACATAAATGTGATCCACTGAAACTGTTGCAATGCATATCTTAAATCTACAGTATACTCTGAAGTATACTGTCATTTTAGTTTGGTTTAACACTCATCAAATACCCATTTCCATCAAGTGGAGGACTCCACTATTCTTTTTTGGTAGAGGTTTTTACAGTAAAAGATGTACTTTTATGCTAGAGCTGAACAACTCTTTACTGAAACAGCTTAGTGGTCCTTGACACATCTTATCCCCTGTCCCAGTCACATAGTTAACTTAAATAGAATTTTGCTCCATTACAATGTTGTTTCGGCGAAGCCACATTGTACAGGTATCTAGAGAGAATGTGGGTTCCAGAGGGAGAAGTTTGTGCTGCCTCAGTGAACACAGTGAAGATGGAGTAAATATTGTGTAGACCCATTTTACTGCTTCTAGTGGCTTGCTTAAAAACTTTACTTGGAAGTAAAGTCTAAGTGATCTGATGTTTTTTATTAACATTCTGGAGCCCTTCTAATTGCTTTTGAGTCCTTGAGTTCTTTTTTGAGAGGTTAATAATTTAACTTCAAGCAGATTTGAGGCAGTTCATGAACAGTGACTGGTTTGGAGATTAGATTTGGTGTACTTTTATTTATTTGATTATTTATTTATTTATTTATTTTTTAATCCAAAAAATGTACAAATAGTAAAAGTTCAGTTTATTCTAAACAAAAAAATGTTCCAATGCTCAATACAGAAGAAAAAACGAATGCCTCTGATTGCCACTTCTAGTGAGGAGGACGGAGAACACGAGAATAAAAAGATCTGGTACTACAGCACCAAGGCCCAGCTGGGGGAGCTGATGGAGTGTCTGGATAAGGAGTACTGGGAGATGGACCTATATGTCACACTGGAGGAAATGAGGCAGGAGGTAGAAGCTCACATGGACGTCACAGTGGAACTGACCAACAAGGCCAGAGGAAACAACAAGGCCTACCTCACCGCTGTCAATGGTACGCGATTGATTAATTGAATTTCCCACAGTAATCTTTGCTTGCTCTCAAAGAAAGTTTTTTTTTTCTTTTCACTTGTCAGTCAGTTAACCTATATTAAATATTAACTTAACAGCATTTATTTAACATAGACTTACTGGTACTTGTTGTTGTCTGTAGTTGATGGGGTCTATGTTATTTGGGACATTAGGATGGCTTATCTATCATTTAAATGTGTGTGTGTGCGCACGTGTGCTGTGGCATAACGTTCTGGTACGTTCTCTTAAGTTCTGGATAGCAGTTTGGCTCCCCTCCGGCAGTAGTGGTGGCAGGATGACAGAAATGTCGCTTTTAATATTAACGTAGTTCTTTCCCCCAGCCTTCCACCAAGTAGTGTTTAGAAGACTTTGTGGTTACTATAACAGCCATATCCCTTTATGTTTGACGGCCCCCCTTTTTTGTCAAAATCTGTAACCGTTAACTCGCACGTGCTTGTCATCAAACGTCATTCTGCAGTGTTCAGAAACTTAAATGCAGGAAATGCCTTTGCAAAGCCACTGCAGTGCTTTCCTGCTTCTTTGTCTCCATTCTTAAGAGATATAAGTGTTAGGCTGGTATTCATCTGGCTTCATCTTTTTAAATCCTCCTGCTGTTGAGGGGCATTGCTTCCTGCACCTCCTATATGTTAGTTCTCTCCCAGGGAACCCTTAGCTTTGAAGCATGTCTGTAGAGAACCTGGCCATTTTGCACTCTCCGCAATTTGAGATAAGATTGCTTTAGACCAGTGGATTTTAAAGTGGTGGTCGCAGGATGCTGTTTCCTTTTTAAGATTATTGTTATGTTTATATGTATTTTTTATTATCTATGTCTGACTAAATTTGTGAAGCAGAATTTGGGGCTCGAGTCAAAAGGTTTGAAAACCTCTGCTGTAGATTATATTTCTTTGTCGAATTCATAGACTGAGATTATAATCATAGTCCTGTATGACTTTGATAATACCATATATACTGTACCATCACGTTTATTCACACAGTTTACCATACAATTTTAATAGGTTTGCCTTTTATTTCAATACAATACTACTTAACGTAACAACCAATTTAGAAAGTGCATTCCTTGTAATGTTTTTGAATCTCTTATAAATGTGCTGTGTTTATCTCATCCAAATTACTTATTTCTCTGAATCTGAATATCCACTAATTCCCTGGTTGAAAACTTATATCTCTGTTGCCTTTTTCTTCTGTGAATAACAGTGTGGTTGCTTTCTGTCCGTCTGTTGTTTTTTTGTGTTTTTTTTTTTAATATCTGAAGAAGTGATCCTGGAGCATGTGAAGTTCAGACGGGAGACACAGGAAGCAAAGAGGGAAGCAGAGGCCACCAGGACGGACAAGGGTCCTTCTGAGCCCCCTTCGGAGCCCTCCACACAGCCTGACAACACAGAATGCAGAGAGACCGAGTCAATGGATGATACCAGTTCAGGAGGTAAGTGAAATCGATAAGGCTCTGTATGCCTCACCCATACACCTTATGCCAAGACTACACTAAACACAGCGCCAGCGGGGCTATTTGGGCTCTCTGTTGACTACATTGGTGCCTCAATTTCCACGTCGACAGTCCAGTTCACTGTTGTTAGAACACCAGGACATATGGTCATACATCAGTCGTGATAACTGAGCTTGTGCTCTCTACCATATGTTATTGTTTACCACAGCAGCCAGCGTTTCTCCCACTGGAGAGGCGAGCAGCATCTCTGATCCTAAGCTTGGCTCGGCCACACAGGACTTAGCCGTCGCTAAAGTGGATACCCCTAAACCTGCCGAGGGGGCTCAGCCTACCCCCTCAGTGAACGAGATTAGCGGGGAGTCCTCTGCAATGCCCAAGCAGGAGAGGACAGGTAGGCGGGAAGGTCAAGGCGCATGGTCGCTGTCCACCCCCCTGTTTCCAACTATACGCTATGTCTCAGTTACAGTTGGCTGTCACCCTGTTGCTGGCCTGCATGCATGCTTCCGTCTTCTTTGTTCTCTAGTGAAGTAGCTTTAATTCAAAGTGAGGGTTGCCTCAGCATACCTAATTATTATACAGCATACCTAATTATTATACATTATGGCATATATTGCCATTCTAGTCACAGACGTTGCTCTCCTGATGTCTGGGTTCTAGTATCTTGGTTTGATAATTCATGTTTCCCAATTGTTCTTTATTTTGATAAGAATGCTTTTTCAGTTTAACTCGGAGGGCTTCTGTTTCTATAGGCCTGTACTAGCACTGTCAAAGAGCTCTTTGTTGGTCTTTTGGCTTGTCCCTTCCACAAAAGTAGCAAATGCAATGATGAAATGGTGGGGGAAAAAAAACTTCAGCAGTGGCCATTAAACTTGAATGTTGTTCATTTGGAGAAATGTGCCAACCTTTTTGTCTAGCTGTACAAAAACACATGCTCTTGCCACTGGAGTGCCTGTAATTGGCCTGTATATCTCTGTGTCTTCACTTTCCTTCTCATTATCTTGACTCATCATCCCGTTTGGTAGTCATGAAATGTTCACGTCATACAGAAGCAGTGGTTATACATCACTTGCATGTATTTATTGTTTTCTTTTGTCTTGTGCATTGTCTGTCACGCTTAAGATTTGGCTTCACTGCTGTGACTTTTGGCAATGGCTGCTGCTTCAATTCTGCTACGACCAGCTTCTTATTCCATTTTAAAGGGAAATTGGGTTGGATTCCTATTTCTGAGACAAAAGCATGAACTGCAAGCCCCACCTGCTGCGGCTCGAATACAAAGAGCTCCCGTAATAAACTAGGTGGCGGAGCTGCTGTGTTACAGCAGTCGCACAGTTTGGGTGGACTTGCACTGCGTTTCCTTGCAGGTTGGGAGATGGGGTTAATTTTGGCTTGCCAAAGCACCTATGTGTCCGCTAAAACATATTTACTGATTAAATGGATTGCTGAATTGCTGTGCTAAGTGTTCATTGTTACCAAGGACCAGGTGAGGCAGGAAGCGGCATCTGGCCAAGGCCATTTTTCTGCCATTTTCATAAATACAGTCATTCGAATCATTATGCGTCTCCCTGTTGTGTGCAATTTCCAAACTATTGTTGTTGGCACAGCTGGTGTCTCTGCCCATTGTGCCTCCTAATGAGGATGACCTGTTTAATATTCTGACCCACGGCGATTCTAATGTGCTACCTCCGCAATGCTCTCTCTCAGAGGAGCAGCCCCCAGGCCAGGCGGTGACCCAGGGCGGGCAGTCGCCACCTCAGCTGGAGGAGGAGAGCAGCCAGGCGGCCGGGAGCCTCAGAAATCCAGAGGAGCCAGATCTGGCTGACAGGTCATCACAGTCATCTTTTACCAGCCATGACGGCACAGGTAAGCGAGATGGTGGCGGAATAGTCCTCTGAAAGCGAAATGAAGATGGAAGTCTGTCTGTCTATAGTGCTTCTTCTGTAGAAAACGCATTCAGATATTTCTCTATTCTCTTATTTATATATAAATATATATATAAAATGTAAAGTTTTGACTTGTCTTGGGGGCAGGATAGTCTAGGTGTTGGCCTACCTGTAAGCATCCTTGAGCAAGATGCCTAACCCCTATCTACTCCTTGTAATAGCAGCATGTAATTGTAAGTCGCTTTGGATAAAAGCGTCTGCTAAATGACCAATTTGTATTAACGCCATCTGTTGTTCTGGCAGAGGAGAGGCTCAGGAGTGAAAGACTGCCTGCAGTAGAGTCCAGTAAAGAAACACACAGAGGTAGCCAGGAGGTAAGATGTTTTATTTTATGCACTCCAATCAAAAGACTGATCTCTTTGTACATTTTTTTTAGTGATTGGAGTAATGCGTCCTCTCCCTTTCTGCCTCAGTCATCTCCTACACACTCTGAGGGTGAACTCCACCGCCTGGGCTCCCTCAGGAAGGACCTGGCGGGAAAGATCAATGCCAACAACCTGTTCAAGCTGGGCCAGGAGGGCAAATACAGAGTGTACCACAACCAGTACAGCACCAACATCCTGGCTCTCAACAAGCACCAGCACCGCGAGGACCACGACAAGAGACGCCACCTCTCCCACAAGTTCAGCCTGACCACCGCTTCAGAATTCAAATGGAACGGCTCCATCCACGGCTCCAGGGTCCTGACCGTCTCCACCCTGCGTCTCACCATCATCCAGCTGGAGACCAGTGTCCCCTCCCCCTTCATGCACCCCAACTGGGCCTCCCACAGGTAGGACTGGGTGCTGAAAATTATGGATGCATTGTTTTTCTTGGCCGATTCCAATCATTTTTATTTTTATTAAAAAAGCTTGACCGGCCAATTCCGATTTACATAGTAAAGCTTTCAAAATTTGACCGCTCTAGGTCACTTAGATGCAGAGATATTTCATTTTAAATTTACTTAGCATAGTTTGTGCCCCCCCCCCCTTTTGTTCAAGCATGAGCCAAACATTTTGATAACCGCTGTTTTAGACAAGCTTAAAAGCGTTTTTTAAATGATCTAAAGCTGTTGCCCTCTGTTGGGAACATTTCTTTCTGATTGGCACCCCCCGTTTACTGCAGAGAGATTAAAACACAAAAAAAATATTGATTTGATGTTTTGTGACACAGCAAAGAAACGTGACGAAGAAGCAGGTGTACCGTGTTAGGTACTGATCTGTTTGTTCACGTTGTCCTAGGTCCAACTGGAATAAAGCGGTTCAGATGTGCAGTAAAGCCAGGGAGTTTGCCTTGGCACTGGCCATTCTGGAGTGTGCCATCAAACCAGTGGTCATGCTGCCCGTATGGAAGGACTCTCTGGGACACACAAGGTAAGAGGGCTACAGAATGGGAACGGATGATAACAAGATGCCTTGTTATCATATCATACTATGTCTCTCTCTCTGTGTGAATGGGATGCTTGGCACTGGGCTGCTTGGTCACCTGCCTCTACCAGACTGGGACCTGCTCCTGTCTCTACCGCACTGGGACCTGCTTCACTGACCACTGACAGGAATTGAGAACAAGCTTGAATTTAGTTTGGTCTCTGCATTTCATCTCACTGTTGACTGCAATTGTAATTTCGCGTCAAACGAACTGACAAATCTATTTGTTGAGGCTTATGCATTTATTTATTGCCATTTCACACTAAATGCTCTCTTCCTCATCCTCACGCCGTATTCTCTTAAAATATTTTTGTAAATGCATGAAAAGTTGGTAGTCTAACCTAAGTTGCTATGTGTCTTTCTAACTGCCATAGCCCGAAGAACTCTTGAGTCTTGTAGCTACCAACGCAGCATAGTTGCAGCATTCTTTCATAGTCGGTTTCTTTCGAAGATACTACCAAAGTCTGAGAACAATTACACAATAAAGCCTGTTGCACGCGGAGCGTTTTTGCAGGAGTTTTCAGAGTTTTTTCTCCGCCTGGCTTTGCGCACTGCCGGTGGATTGCTGGCGGATTTTATCTGCACATTTTTCTTTTCAATTATTATTTGCAGTGTATTTCGCAATGGTGGAATGAGCTCCCTGCAGCGGTCAGAACAGCAGAGTCACTACCAATCTTCCGCAAGAGACTTAGACCCACCTCTTCAAAATCCATCTCGTTACCTCGGCCACTGATCTTTCTTCCTCATAGCACTAATCCCACTAACAATCCTTATTCTATCCTCCTTTCCTCTCTTTAAAAAAAATTAAAATCTTTCTACTCTCTGTTAAATCAATTTAAAAAATATTAAGCAGTTAGCAATTATTGACTGTTTGTTTGAAGAGTGAATTATAACTTTCGATGATTGCAATTATTGACTGTTTTGAGGAGCGAATGATAAACCTTCGAGTAATGTTGTGCAAATGCATAGGGGAAGTAACCTTGTTACATGATGCTGCGCTTATTCTAGGAGAATGTTATCTGCTTGGAAAAACTGGGCGGTTAACCAGTTCAACTGTTGACAAATGTACTAATTGTTAGTCGCTTTGGATAAAAGCTTCTGCTTAATTCTGTAAATGTAAATGTCTCCCTCTCTCTGTTTGATTGTCAGTAGACCCTTCTCGCCATAGCAGAACGAACAGGTAGAGGAGGGGTATAGCGTGAGGAGAGATTGTCCACTAGTTAATCCATAGTGGATGGCTCTGGGATGAATTAAAAAATATGCTAAAATATACCTGGGCAAACCACCCAATTAAAGTCTGTGTGGGAACACCTTGAGTAAATACAATTAACACAGCTTACAGGTGTCAGAATAAAGTGTTGTCTGTTGCTGACCCAACGAACCACAGAGCCACTACTTTACTGATATGATTCACCTCCCCCTTCTTTATTACACCCCCGTTATCTGTGTTTCTCTTTGTGCCCCAGGCTGCATCGCATGACCTCCGTGGAGAGGGAGGACAAAGAGAAGGTGAAAAAGCGGGAGAAAAAGCTGGAGGATGAGGAGACGCTGCTGCAAGCCACCTGGGTGAAGTACACCATCCCCATCAAACACCAGGTAAGACTACAGTGTCCTCTGTCAGCAGGCATACTGATTATAGCACAGAGGCTTCAATGCTGCAAACCCAGTTCATAATTCCATAGAGGGAGGACTTGCCTTTTTTAAAGCCATCAGAAGTTCTCCATCAGACCATTTTTGAGATTGCACTGGGCCCGGTAGCTCTTTCTTGTTAGCTAGTAGCACAACTGATGCCTGAGGCAAGACGTGCTCTTGTTCTTCCTGTTGAACCTTTGTCTCCTATTTGAAGTATAGAACAGATAAAAGAAGCAGTATTTTGTTGATACTGCTTTAATGTGAGATTTTGAAACAGCAGAACTTTTTCTTTTTAAAATGTATATGAAATTGAAACTTGAGGTTCTCAGTGTGTGTTTTTAATGTATTTTTTAAATATCCCATTCCTTCCTATAATCCAGTGTGCTGTTCTGGTTAAACACCATAGGGTGGTTGCTTATGCTTCCTCAGCTTGCTCTTTGTCTGAACTTTTCTTCTTCTCTCTCCTTAGGTTTGGAAGCAGAAGGGGGAGGAGTATAGAGTGACTGGGTATGGAGGCTGGAGCTGGGTTAGTAAGACCCATGTGCCAAGGTTTGTACCGAGGCTACCAGGGAACACAAACGTCAACTATCGTAAAGAACTGGAAGGTAAATCCTGAGATTGTGTAGATTTGTATATTTTAGTGTCTTTTTTTTTTGTTGCTGTTTTCTTTTTATGCCGACTGATTTGATTTTTCACAGCTGCTAAAATAAGCAAGGACAATGCAGCATGTAGCCCCAACCGGCCTAAAGAATCTATAAAGGCTGAGATTCAACCTGCCCAAAATGCCATAGGTGACATCAAGGACCAAACAGCTGGCGCAGTGTCATCTGAGAGCACCTCCACGCAAGAGGGCCAGACTGGAAACGCACCAGAAAAGCCCGGGGACGAAATAGAGGTTGATCCTTCCCCTGCAGCCATGTCGTCCGCTGGAGAGAAAGGTAGATGTTTGAAATAAAATTACAACTCTCTTGCATGTGCCTCTGTGCCCTTAAATCGTTTACTACAACGAAGACCATATGCTCAACACATTTTTCAGGGTTCCCAACTAACTAATTTATAAAGGTCTTAGTCTTGGAGACATCGGGGATTTCTGTAGGCAGGGGTTCTCTGATATTTTTTCTCCATCCTCTGCATTTCTTTTAGTCATGTAATTGTCAGGGATTTTTTACATTTGACCTAATGGGAATCCTGTTGTAGCTTATGCTCCTGAATTTGTTGTTTTAGGAACTGAGGACAGAATGGCCTCTACTTCACCTGCTGCCCAGCCCCTGCAGGAGACACCTGTGGAGGGAGTCAGTCAATCCAAAAAGGAGGAGGTCTCTGAATCGAAACCATTCAACTACGACGTTGTCAACGTCAGCGAGGGCTTCCATCTCCGGACGGCCTACAAGAAGAAGGTTAAGCCCTCTAAGCTGGACAGTCTCTTGGAGCGCCGGGTCAAACAGTTCACCTTGGAAGAGAAGCAAAGGCTAGACCGGCTGAAACAGGCATCCTTGCACTCCAATTTGTCCACCACAAAGTCTTCTGCAGCAGTCAAACAGGAGCCCGAGATAACCACATGTCCTAAGTCAGAAGACCAGACAGACAGACAGGTAAAAGACCAGGTGGTTAAAAAGCTTGAATTTAACCTGGAGAAGATGGAGACAAAGACACAAACTTCAGGAGAGACAGACAACTTGGATGTCAGATTAGGCTCTGCAGGGTCTAGCCACAGCACACGGACAGAGGCAAATGTTGTGCAAGGAAATGGTGGTGAAACCTTGGCTTTTAAAGAGCTTAATGGAGGCTCCCAAGCTAGTGTTGACCTCAACAGTAGAACAGGTGGTACACCGGAGGCAGTCTGTGCAGAAAAACCTCCCAAACCAGATGTTACTCTGGCAGGAGAAAATCCTAAGAAGCGAGGGTACGAGGAAACGGAGTTAGGCAGTAGGCCGAAAGAAGCAGAGGACATAGAGGTAGATTCTTGCGAAACAAGCCCAGTGCAGTTGAATGGGAAAGCTGCCCCTGTAGACTCTGACCTGGCCTCCCAAGATGAGACCAAACCGGTGCCTCAGAAGGAGCCTGCCAAATCTCTTACGAATGGGAGCTTCTCTCAAGATGCCATCCCTGAAAATGCTCACCCACCTCCCTTGAAGGTTCCCAGGTTGGAGAACCATGTAACAACGAAGGGATGCCCTTTGTTGGGCGATGGCGTGGCCACAGTAGCCAAGAACCCGGAGGTACCCGTGGAAACCCAAGAGACCTCATCCATCAAGCTTCCATCCTCATGCTCCTCTAGCCTTAGCAATAACAAGGTAGACACTTGCAGTAGCACGAGCAGTGAAGGCCTAAAGACTGTCACCCAGGTTACAACCACCACTACTACCAGCACCACAGTGGCCACGGCGCTGAGCGGCAGCAGTAACCCTGCTGTAGTGTCTACGTCAGAAAGCATGGCAGTCTCCACCATCTCCACCACCAGCAGAACCACCGTCACCCAAGTGGGCGCCGCAGCCACTGTCTCCAGGGACACCAAGACCGTTTTCACAGCGACGGTGACAAACACCAAGACAGGCCCCGGAGGTTCGTCGGTGACTAGCTCCATGACTGTTAGTAAAGAGTATTCCACCAGAGACCGGGTCAGCCTGCTCCGCCTCTCCAAGTGTAAGAAGGTGCGGTCAGGCACTGCTCTGCCGTCCTACCGCAAGTTTGTCACCAAGAGCAGCAAGAAAAGCATCTTTGTCTTGCCAAACGATGACCTGAAGAGGCTGGCAAGGAGAGGGGGCATCAGAGAGGTGCCCATCTTCAACTACAATGCTAAACCGGCCTTGGACATCTGGCCCTATCCCTCCCCCAGGCCTACCTATGGGATCACATGGAGGTAAATATATATGCAGATGAATGTATTTTTGTCTTTATGGATTCTATACTGTTAATGAGTTGATGTAATGTATAATTAAGATCTTATCCAAACTTAATGCTACATTAAGTGACCCTGAATTGTCGCCTATTCGAAAAATCACTATGGCAGAGACATCAAATGGGTTGAACCAATTATAATGAACCACTGATGTCACATGACAATAGCAAATCTTGTTTACATTCTACAGGAGTCTGTAAAAGTTTTTTTTATAAATGCCAGAAAGTCTACAGAATTAAGAAAACATATGGGAAAGTATCGCTGTAAACCTCAGATATGAATATATTATCAATCAATCAAATTTTATTTGTAGAGCGCCTTACAACAGCCAAAAGGTGCACAAGGCGCTTTCCAGTAAAAACAT
>JAODLI010010357.1:0-25894 GCA_027575585.1 Percopsis omiscomaycus | reverse complement strand
GATTGCACAAGTCTGATTCTTCTCCTTAGGCCCTTTAGACCAATATTGACATTGGCAGCAAACACACACCTAACACACACACACACACACACACACTCACCCAGCACAGAAGGGTTTGTAGACAGAGCAACATTCCTGTTTGTTCAGACGTCTCCAGGCCAAGCGGTTAGCTGCTATCTCTCCCTGCTGTCCACTACTTAAAGCTTCTCCTGCACACCTCCCCGAAAGCCCCAGCCGGATAGTTCTGCTCAGGTTTGACACCTCAGCTCAGGACAATTCATTTCAGCCCTACATAATCAAATCGTATAGTTCCGTCTGGGACAATATTCTCTGTAGATTTTACTACCTGACCATCAGATCGCCTGGCAGATCAGACTAACTAATGTGCCTCCAGGGTCACTTGAAGGTGGTTTCTGATGCTTTCTTTTGGATTCAGATCTCTTGCACATTCATGTCCCTCTTACTTGGTATACCGTTCTATCTATTTAAGCAAAGAAAACTCTCTGCCACTTTTAACTGGCAGTATTGATTCTGTTCCATATATAGCAGCGTAGCAGACTTCTCACTGCATGGTCACAGACAGAGCCACAGCTAGAGGCTGTAAACAAACACAGTCTCCCCTGCATCAAAAAATATTGGAGGACATTTTAAAAAGCATTTAAACCTGTAACTGCTTCTCCACAGAAATACAGGATTTCTCCATGGGAATTAGGTTTGTACGTCCTAACTCATTTTTTCTTGGCTACTACAGTATAGTTTAGCTTAGAAGTCTGCAGTTGTCCCAGGCAGCTCCCAGTGTCCACCATGAAGACAGCTGCGATAATATTACCATTAACCTATGAATGTGTTTAACTGTATATGAATATGGGTGGTTCTCAAAAAAGCAAACACGCAAACAGACACACACATACACACCACGTCAAGCTCTTGTCTTTCCAGTCATACATCCATCCTGTCCACTCGGACTGAGCCATTCCAGCTTACTAGTCACTCCCACCTTTCTGCTATCACAACAACTGGTGTTATAACACTCCAGAAAAGCTGTTTCTGACCAATTCAGTGGAAACGAGTACAACGATTTCAGAATCCAATCTTTTCTCAGTAGACTACGGCTGAAATTGAATTTCTGTCACAAAATCTTAGAGGTAAAAAACATGCTAAGACATACCGGGAGCATTTTAAAGAAATATCTGTCAAACATGCATTTTATTAGCATCAACACAAAAATACAAATGGCAAGGGGAAAAGGGTTTGTTTAGGGTTACAACTGTCCATATATAAATACGAACATTGTAAAGTGTAATCACCCTTATTATTCTTATTTGGAATAATTTGGCCTGAAATTTTTTTTTAGCCATGTAGTTAAACATTTTTTTTTTATTATATAATTGAAGATGGGTAGAACAAAACTATTTTTATTCATGGTTTCAAGGTCATCCATAATCTTCTTAGTCAATAGGATAGTGGGATTAAAATCTTTCAGATGAGCATGCATGTTTTGGGTCAAATGTGATTGACGATGTGTGGAGCTGTACAGAGATATAGATCTGTGGCTTGGTTTCTCACCACAACCTCTTTGACTCGAGTCTCATGGCTTTTATGTCTCTCTCTATCTTCCTGTTTCCTGTCCTTGGCTCCGCCCCTTCCTGCCCTGCCCCGCCCCACCCCGCCCCACCCTGCCCTTGCTCCAATAGAGAGATACACTCGTGGAGAACTCTGAGCGTGGGGTATTGTATATTTAATATTAGCCATCTCATCCTCACAGCCCATCATACAAGATCTGTTCCAATGCATCTTAAGACCAAAGCTACACTCTCCTAATGTGTGAACGTGCTATTTTCATTACCTTAAATTCATTATACATTTATTTTATTGATATATAGGAGCTTTACCAATTAAATATGGTGGTGTTTTGTTCACCAAGATCATATTTTGGGACAAAAAAAGTCTACAGCTGAATCAATTTTCTCATCTGTCGTTGGGAGAGTGAAATACTGGTATATAATAGTAGTTTTGCCATAAATAAGATGCTTTGGACAAAACAACCCAGTTCACTTGATCATTTAGGTATTCAATCCATTGTCATCTGCCTTTTCATTTTAAGACTCGTGCTGCACGTTGAAAGCCAGACTCCTGAATCCATCCGTTACCATGAAGATTGATTGTAATGCACTTTGATTGCATCAATCGTTTCATCGTTTCCACTTTAATTGTGTGTCTGTGGTGAGATGTGATTGGATTGTCTGTCGCAGTTTTCCCAAACTTGTGCTCTGCCTCCATAATGCATTGTCAGTAGTGATGAAAAACAACAATCAACATTACATATTTGCAATGTTTCCCCCATTAACAAAGTTTTCTAGTGTCCCTTTCCAAAAACTGAGCAGTTTAGAAAAATGTGGTTTAATCTACTCATAAACTAAACCTGTATTGTGGGATTTCTATAAAAGCAATGGTATAAACCACTTCCCATATTAGCAGAAAGGGCAATTGGCTAGACATTTAGCTTAGGAAAGAGAATGACCTGAAGATCTACTGTATGGTTAATGATGTATCAATATCTAAAAGCTGAGACCAATGTTATATGTTTCAGAGATATCCACCTGCGCTGTTACGCTCGGAAAAAATACAGTACCCACTTCTATCTCACATATTCTTGTCAAGATAGATTCAGCTGTATTCTGAAACTTAAAGCCACATGATTAGTATTTAGATTGCAGGTAAGTACAAGACATAACTATATAACAAAAATGCATTAGGTAAATATAGTGGAACTCACTGGAAAACCTTTGCTAAGGCAGCATAATTCATTAGTGTGTATCATCCAGTAGGGCCAACAAGTTGACAAACCCATGTCATGTCTTTGCTCTTAATAATGTATTAGCAAATGCAAATGATTTCACTACTATACAGTAAAAACTCGGATGCCAATGATCACAATCCACAGTAAAATACTTGTCTGGTGGCCTGGTGGTCCAGTTTTACCTCCAGTCTCACATCAACGTTTGGCAAGCCAATTAGCTAGGCATATTAATGTATTTTTTTCAAGAATGCTGTCATGCTGAGGAGAGCAGATTCAACTGAGCAGTGTTGCCTATTGACAGGCAGTGAAAATGAGTCTGCCTCATGTTGTTAGCCCCATCTACACCCATGGTCTTACCATAAAATGCTTATTTAGATTCCAAGTGGACTCTTTCGAAGTTGATAACACTTGCATTACACGCAGACGCTATATGCCGGGGAAACGCCAGGGTATGCATGCATGCATTGCTGTCTGAAAGTGTGCTTGTGCTGCCAACACGGTTGATCTATGGGTCAAGCTGGTTACGCGCGTTACTTTGTTTACATTTTCTGTCATGGGCGGGAAACTAATTATTTACTAAACTAATTATAACAGGGGGAGTCAGTGATTTTCACTCTTGAAACATTTACAGAACTGTCTTTTTTTCAGTAACTTAAACGTAAATTTCGTAGTGCCATTACATATATTCTTTTAGCCCTCGGCCATGGACACAAATCAAGAGAGGCCACAATGACAAAGTATATAGGATGTGAATTTCACAAAGTCTATAAAAGTATCTTTACAACCATAGAGTCAAATAGGCTAGACTGAGATGGAAAACGTACTTAAAGGTATACTTTTAAAGGGGGATGGTGTGTCTTTGTGCAGATTCCCCTCTGTACATTTTCAATCAGTTGGGTGCATGCCCCTCGAGCCCCTGTGGCATGAGGGTGCAACTGTTAACAGCGGGGCGGTATTTCAGTGGGAGAAACCATTTCTTTGTGACACAAACTACATTTCCAAGCCGCAGTGTATTGTGTCATACTGCTCTTAATTATTAATATATGAGCACTCAGGATCAGAAAAATTTGGCCAATCTAGACTGGATTAAAATACAGTACATCCGATATGGATCTGTGGCTAAACATAGCTATAGCTATAAGCAGATGATGAGCTGTCTGAATAACCTGAATGAACTGTTTCTCTGTTGAGTGAGAGGTTTGGGCGTTTAAGCAGAAGCCTGTGTCATATTTTAATAGTGGGCTATGCAACATTAGACATCATTTACCAATGTGCTTGGTCCTGACTCATTCAGTAACGCAATATTCAACCATCCATGGCGAACACTACGGTGTGACAAACACACTATAGGACACATTTGTGAGACATTGTCCTCTGTTGTGAAAAATCACCACTTGAAAGCGTAGCAAATATGTATTTGTTTTGGACTGAAAACATCACACAAACCAACCACAGAACATGTGTTTCATGTAGAGTGGTTTTTGACTAAAGTGGCCCCTTTAAAACTGAGGAAATAAATGACAAGCCTCAGCTTTGAGACAGCTAAAGGACACGTTCTCATTCCAGGAAATAAACAGCACCCCCGGGGGTCCGTCTATAACAGCAGAATGGAGATTAGTAATAGATGTCAGTCCCTGGGGATGGTTTCAGGCTGTATCCATCGCAGATTGAAAGCTCTTACAAGGCCAAGTGGTCTCAAGCTAGGCTGTGTGCGCGCCTGTCTGTGCATGTGCCCTCCCGCTTGAACGCGGAAAGTCTCAGTCCATTACACACACGTGTACATAGATAGGCCTACACATACAGTACACGCACACATTAGGCAGTCCCGAGTGCACCGGTGCTGGCCGCCGATAACCTTGCACTCCCTGATTAGCAATGATAATCTAGCGGGCTTGCCACACAAACACATGACACGCAGCAGAATAATGGATGGGCTGCTTGCTGAGATAAATGCTTGATGGTCCTCTTACAGTGTTGTTATGTAGGCTGATGGTTGGCCATTTACACACACACACGCACACACACACACACACACGCACACGCACACACACACACGCACACACACACACACTGCCATGTGCCATTTGGTCAGAAAGTGGGAGAGAGGGTGAGAGAGAGAGTGGCTTTGTCTCATATGCCCTCACTGAACCCTGCCCCCTGTTTTGGAGTGTCCTCAAAGGGGCAGTGACCCGACTATACAGCGCTACCAGGGGGATAGGACACGATAAAACAGGATGCCACTACACCTAACTTTTATTAGGAGCCGGCAGTTTGTCCCTGGAACGTCGAAACTACATGTTACACATAGCGTTTATTAATATAAACAACATTTAAGGCAGCCCTCCTTGTAAAAAAGATGATGAATCGTTTACACACTGTAGTATTGTTAAAGGTAACATTTTTGAATGCGTCATTTTGAGGAAAGTTATTTTGATAAAGATGTTAATTTTTTTGATAAAGATCGTGCGCGTAGTTTTTGAGTCTGCATGTAGCGCTGTTATGATTGGAGGGCCATCTGTAGGGCCTAATGGGCACTACCACTCCATTCCCAATGAATGTGTGCCCATACAAAACAGAGGGAAAGGGGTAGGGATGCAGGGGGGGATAATGGGACACCGCCAGTATCATTACACACACATGTATCCTTAATACACACAGACACACAAACAGGCATATATATATATATATATATAATACAAATCTCTTATGTTTCTGATAAAGGAGTCTCCAAAGAAGAAGAAACAGGGCATGTACACACACCACAACATACGGCAAACGGTGGTGCTGTTTTTGAACAACAGCATTTGGAATATTTAGTCTCATACTATGTTGTTACACTTGTTAGGTTATTACATAAGTGTAGTATAAGTATATTATATATTATATTATGTTATATTATGTTATGTATTAAATGTGTAGCTCATTCTAACAACGTGGAGGGCAGAGAGAGAGATTAACAGAGGTGTGTTTTCCTCAAGTGCACATTATATATCAGAAAGAGTGAAAGATAATAGGGCAAGATCGTGTATATGTGAGGACATCTGTTTGGTCTATGTGTGTGTGTGTGTGTGTGTGTGCGTCCGCTGATATCAAGACACCACATTCTCTGGTCTCGCCCCAGATGAAGTCCGCCTGCCAACAACCCATCAAACCATTATAGAGATGCCGCATTAAGTCTTTCTCTCTCTCTCTCTCTCTCTCTCTCTCTCTCTCTCTCTCTCTCTCTCTCTCTCTCTCAGGCTACCAGAGTGTAGGTATAGATTTCAGGAAAGAGAGCAGTCAAGGGCAAGAATGAGCTTTAAACATAAAACATTGAAATGTTGAACCTGCATAGCTTGAGCTGTTTAACTTTTACATGGATGCACTTGACAACAGTTGCTGTGTGTTATCTGGATGTGTGTAACAGCAGAAATCGTCCCAAGAGGCCTTAATATAGACCTTATGAGTTTACAAATGTACACACCCACACACATACACACAAACCACAAACACCCACCCATCCCTCCCTTCCAACCCCTTTCCATCTCTCTTCTCTTTCCATAACATAGTGATGGACAGGTCAGTGTGTTTTTTTACAGTTTGTAAGTAAGCGGTTATGGATTCAATTATATCTTCCATTTATTATCATCAAACCATAGAGCCAGAGGCATAGCACACTAAAGTCTACATCAACAGTACTTCAGCTGGTTCACTGTTAATTATTACTCAACTGCTCCAAAAAAAGATAACCATAACAATAAGCAATCTCATCTCTTCTTTGGTCTAGTGTTTTGGCCAATAGGGAGAGATGTTTATAAAGTTGTCTGCTGAAAGGGGTATTTAATATCTAAAATCAATGCTGGATATTTTAAAAACTGTTTTGGGCTGGGGATTCCCATATGTAGTGTATACATGTATAATACCTAAGCAGAATTAGCATTTTCCAATGCCTCCAATCCCCAAAAAACTTTTGTTAAAACCTTAACTTATTATTAAGTCCTCACATTGACATTCAGCAAAATATAATCTAATAATTGTTCACAGATTGGAAACTGCTAAGTATTTTCATTCGCCATTGACTTAAATGATCTGTCAAAATATACTACTAGTGTGTTTACAAAGCTTATAGCTAAGATATTTTCATGTTTTGGATTAGAATTTAAAAAATACCTTAAATTAAATTCTACAGTAACAAACATAAACTTGAGAACATAATATTACTGGTAGAGATGGGGATAGTCTTTGCAGAAACGTTAGAAGTATGTTTGTATGGCGAATGAATACAACTGTGATTTGCCGCTCACCTACCACAAATAATTGTTTCATACTGAATGTCAGTGGGAAGACTTAATGTTGAGGTAAGGAAGCTACAGTTGAGTTGAGGGTTTAAAAAAAGTTCAGTTCCACTTATAGTCAATGAAAAATAATTCAAACATTTGCTTTGGAAACAAGTGGAATTATCTCAGTTGAATTATCTCAGAAAATGAGATGACAACACTCAATACTATGTTTAATGATGTGTTGCGATAGGTGCTGTTGTTTCCCCAGTGTGACTCAATATCCAGATCTCGATCTCTGCAGATTGTAAAACAGACAGACTCATTAGGAAGACAGAGTGATAGACTGACATACAGAGTGCCGACAGACAGATCGACAGACAGACTTGTTTGAACTAATCCAATGTGTTTGTCTTTTTCTGGGTCTTTGTGTTGCCATGGTGATGTCTCCATGCTTCAGAAGACATGCTTATTCCTACTCATATTACCTGTAAGTAGGGCCCAGACCTTTCTTTTCCCAGTTACCGCACCCAGTCCATGTATGAGGGTTGAGATTGAGCAGGTTTTTACTTTAAACCCATCGCTGATTGGAGACTTGCCTAAATTGAAACCATGTGGTTTCACTAATTATATTTCTACGTTTTGCTTAGAGGAGTGGCGAACTAGTTGGTGTAGGGATTTGTTCTATTGAAAACCTGCAACACCTACTTTTTCACTCCAACCAGTCACCATACCAGCTAGCTTACCTAATTACTTCCTATTTGGCTAATTATCGATATGACCTGATGTATTGATTGGCTGGAACCTTCTGGTTTATTTTTATTTGAAATTCCTCTGATTGCAGGATTGGCTAGTTAATGAAATCGGCTGTGGCAATGACTTCACTATCTAGCTGAATGTCAGAAAGCAGGGAATCCACTTGTAATATTAGGTGGTTCTTCAGCTTGCGCAGTGATTATTTGAAGTGAAGCCTGCAGACTCTAAGCCCTCAACGGCACATGGTTCAACATCACTGCCTCTGTTTGCTATGTTAATACGTCTGTCCCTGTGTGTATCCTCTTGTCTACATTGTTATAGTTTGCAACCCCCATGCTAGGACATAAACCTGAAAAAAGATTTTGTGTTCTGCTATGAGAACTTATGACTGATAGGTCATATTAACTGGTGCATCCTAAAACTCGTTAGCAGTTCATTAGCCATTATTTTCAAAACCAAAATCAATAACTGTAAAAACACAGTGAACCGCCTGCCAAAGTAGCCGTTAGCTAGTAATTAATCAATCAGTATAGAGAAGGCTTTCCAGCCTTGTTTGGACACCTGCCAAAGCAGCTGATAATCTAGAAAAAACAGTGAGTATGATTTTTTTTCCATTCTATATTATGCAGTCAGACAATGCTAATCTACATTAGTCCTGCTAATTGGCAGTTTTATCATTTACATTAAATTGTCATTTTTGTTTTGTAATACTCACAGTCATCCCACTAATGACGGACACAGGGCAACTACACTGATGTTTTAGGGCATGTAGCACTTTGGTTAAATGCCAACTGACAGCAACCATAGTCACGGAAGCAGAGAGAGCGCTAGCGAAGCTCTAATGGTACCGTGCACCCATGTTCAGTGTGGACGAGCCCCTTCAGTCCCTATAGGATACGATAATAAAAAACCCTAACAAAAATGTTCAGGCGGCATCAAAAATGACATGGCGGCCAGCGCTACTCACTGCTTCTCTCTACACTGCAGTGAGCGTTTAACTGCCTGGGTTAATGCCTTGTGTGTGGTCTGTTTCCATGGAACCACACAGCACATTTTTAATAACCAATCAGATATCACCCTCACCTGAAACAAAAAATCCAAGGTTACGATTACATTTGCACCAATAGCCTACCAGTCAGCAGTGCAAAGGCTGAGCGCTCTTTCAGCCGACTTAAATTCCTTAAACGTAGCCTGCGCTCTACTATTATTATCTTTGAAAGTCACACAAATTATTGATCTGTCGAAAGTAACCGACAAATTTGCTGAAATGAGATGCTGTCTAATGGCTTTGTAGACTTTGCCATGTGTGTGTGGATGTGGTTTTTCATTAATATTTAGTTTCCGGTATACTGACCTTTTGTAATTATCCATGTCCTCCTCAGTGTTATAATAATATATGCATAGTGCACTATGCATATATTATTGTCAAAAAAACTCACGTTTGCTGTAATGAAACAACATTTTTAAATAAACACGTACACCCATTGTGAACCACTAACGTTGTCTCCGTTTTAGGGGTTTATTCAGCCTTTAGAATAGTGGATGTGCACACTTAGGAACGAAGACTTTGTCGTGGAAATTTGTATGTTTCCCCAGTGAGAAAGTGAAGATGCCAATCGGAACTACTAGCCTACTGCTACACTCATTTCTGTAGTTTGCACTTTATGCACCTGTATAGTGAAACGGCAAGCTCCGCCCCTAAGAGAGAGTTAAACCTTTTCCCAGCCACATGTCCTGTTGAGATGCTGCTGAGCAAGGCTTAGAGGGAAGGGGGAAGAGCAGAGTAATTCCCTGGCTATTGGTTCTTGGTTGAGGAGAATTGTTCTCTGTGTGTTTAAGTGGCTTGAGTCTTAAAGGTCAATGCAATTCACTCTTATTTCCATCAGCAAGTGCCCATTTCCTGCCTGTTAGTCAGGACTAATGAGTACTTACTGCTGTCCACTGATATGCATGTAGACACACACACACACACACAAATAAACAGGTACACACACACACACACACAATTATTTATCACACGCAATAAACACACACACTTGGCTAACATGCAGGTTTACAAACAAGCGCACGTGCACAGACATGCACACACACACACATTCTCGCCTCCAGCTCACCTTCAAATCCCTGTGGATAATTTCACCAAATTCCATCTCCCTTTTCGTCTTTTAAGCTTCTTCCCTCTCCTGCGCCTCCATCCCTAACGCGGCTGAACAGTCGTCACGACAACACGCCTCCACTTAACACCCTCTGACCCTGCCAGAAATTACTTATTTATGCCGAAAAGCGACTTGTTAATGCTGAAAACCAACAACATTAGACGGACGGGCCGTTGGAGAGGTGTTGTGTCTATACACTCACGCTGGATAATTTGGACACGTTTACACACACTCTGTTGTTCTTCCTAGCCCATGTTGCATTAATAAATGAACCGACGTGAGTTTCATTATGTTCAGCATCATAGCGTCATAACCTATGTTCAGACATGCGTGTACGGGAAAAAGGAACACAGTCCAAAGCACAAACACACCCCAAAGCCCCACTGTACTCTCCAACACAACATACACATAAACAAACCACAAACTGACACGCGCACACACACACACACACACACACACACACAGTTATCGCCCAAGGATGTTTACTGTTAGATGAGAGGGGGATTTAAAGATTGGGGAAGAGAGCGAGAGAGCGAGAGAGAGAGAGAGAGGTTGGGGGTCTGTAAACCCCCCAGTATGTGTGTGGCTGTAATGTTCTCTCTCTCTCTCTCTCTCTCTCTCTCTCTCTAGGTCTCTCTCTCTCTCTCATCTGCGTATCACAGGATTTAGAGTTTTTTCGGGCGAGTTTTCCTCCAGCTTTCTTTTGAGCCACCGCGTCTCCCTGACCTGTCTGTCTGTCTTCCTGCCTGCCTGTCAGTCCTTCTGCCCTGTCTGTTTGTTTTCCTGTCTTTCCGTCAGCTGCCGCTCTCTCTCTCTCTCTCTCTCTGTCTGTCCATTGGTCTGTCTGTCTGTCAGTCTATATGTCTTTCTAACTGGGGATAGCTGTAGGATATCAGATCTCTCTCTGTCTCTCCCTCTCTCTCTTTCCGGCCGTCGGCGGCACAGTTAAGTCTAGGGCGCGCTGTTGATCCCCGGACAAGCAGGAAACATAACACGGGCCCCACGTCGCCGTCCGATTGGACACCCCAGGATCAGCCTCGTGGCTCCACACAGCGGAATGAATGAGTCTCCATCTATCTGCGTCAGTGGCTCTGATTAAAAGGCCCGGCGTCATACCTGGAGCAGAGAAACAGAACACACATACATTATGTGTGACCTTGGTATTAATGCTCTGAATCACACGCTGTAGAACAAATCCCATTCTGTTTGATTATTATTTTATGATCCCCTAGGTAAATGCAGCCGTTGTAAAATGCATAATAAGACAGAGAAAATTGTATTGATATAAAAAGGAACAAAGGAGAATCAAATTCACCACTAGAACCTAACCCAGACCTTAAATACTTGAGGGATAACGGGGCACCGAATATAGGGGCAGGATAGCCATGGGTTTGATTACCTATATAAGATGCCTTTATACTTGTAATTAGACTCACTGTAAGTCAGATAAAAACACTAAATGACCAAATTGTATTAAATCAAATAAACAGCGCTAATAGCACATTCTCAAAAGGGCATTGTTTGTTTTTTTTGGACTGTACAAGAGCAGAGAGGTAATCAGATTTAGGGTGAGACAGTGTGCAGCTCCAAAAATGAGAGATCTAACGAGCCGAAAATGTTTGGGGACCAAATTATGATGATTCATAAAATACAACAGAGAACTCAAGTGCAAAATGAGAGTGCTTCTGCAAACAGCCTCCTCTAAATATTACCCATATCAAAATACGCACTCTAGGCGATGACTTAGGCCAAATGGATATGGTGCAGCACTTCGGAAAACGAGCGCCACGACGTAGCTAATGTCTCAGGCTAACGTCAATTAAACGCTGGCGCATTTTATCCCGAGAGTTCACCCGAAAACATCGTAGTTTCTGGCTAATATTCTGACTCCCATCTTCCCACAAGGGTGCCTGTCAGCCCAGCCCAAAAAGAATCCTACGGTGCGCTGTTCATTATCGCCACATCAAATGCTAGACAATTAGCGTCGCCGGAGGCCACAAAGTGGTCTGTGATTCGTGCGTGGTGCGCGCGCGGCGGGGTAACCTCAGCCGTTAATGAAGTGCTGCCATGACATTCATTAAAGAGGGATTATGTGGCGCTTACAATACGGCGGGAATTTGTCATTTAAACGAGTCCATTAACGGGATGAATGTGAGCCGTCTGGAGGTGCAGGAGACAGGGGAAGAGAGAGAGATGGGCTTTTGTTTTACTTCATGTCTTTTTCACTTTTCTCTCTCTTTCCACCTTTATTTCCAACCTGTTTACGTCCTTTCTCTCTTTCTTCTGTCTTCCTACGTTTTTGTCTTTATTTCTCTTTATTTTTGCGGGGCATCATTTGTTCGCTTCTTGCTATTTGCCCATTGTTCCCCTCCTCTTGTCCCCTTTTCATGTCCTCTTCTTTCCTCACCTCTTTCATTTCCTTTCTTCTTATTTTCTCTCCTCTCCGCAGAGCACAGACGCACATTCGTATGTATGAATGCAGGATGGATTGTGTACTTAAATTCCAGTATACACAGTCTCTCTCTCTCCCTCTCTCTCTCTCCCTCTCTCTCTCTCTCACACTCACACTCACACTCACACACAAGCTTATTTCACAAATGAGTTTCCTGAATACATGGTTAGCAGATATACTCAGTGCTTCTACAGCAGGGGATACATAGTGTTACTCGGGTTTAACAACGGGGGGAGGTGAGGACTGTTGGACCACAGAACTAGACAGAAGGCAAATCAGGCCGTTTCGTGATAAGTCACTATGAAAGACACCCACTCATAAACACACATACACACCCTGGGTAATGTGCGCACACTGCCAAAAGCACGGCATGTGTACGCTTAGGCACACACACACACAGTCTATAACCTTCAGTGACTTGCATGTTGTGTTGGCAAATTCTGAAGGAACTCTTTAGTTGATTTTGTTTTTATCAAACAGAGACCACAGAGCAGGAGAAGATTTCGCTGGTGATTGGTGGTGTGTCACATGTGCCAGGCAATTAGTGAGACAAAGAGGCTGACAATGAGCAGTTTTCATTTTGGATTCATGTATAAAATCAGGGAGACCTTCTTGATTTACACAGCTTCATGTGAATATGGCAGCATGATGGGTACCTCCCACAGCCTGCTTTAGTATTTTTATGCTGAATGACTCACCAGCACATGTCAACCCGCCACCGGGCAATGTGAAACAGGACGTCACCCATAGCGACCAGTCACCCTGCCCATTATTTACAGTATTTTGATGTGTGTGTGTCAACTGACCTGCATCAAAATGACCTCTGCTGTGTTTGGTATTGGAAGTGATTCATACTAAATTGAGTGACTGGTGGGAAATCTAGTCAAGTCTAGAATGTCACTGCTCTCTCCACACTGCCCTGTGGAGAGAGCAGCACATACATTCTTAATGTATGCGTTCTACCGAAATGCTTCAACCTTCGTATTCACACATTTGTCTTTATTATAATGTTTGTTAAGTCACAGGGGTTTGCTCAGAGTCATAAGTTGTGCATTAAAGATGGACGTAGTGTGTGTGATGCCACACATTGTCTCAAATCATGTCAAAGGTTGATATTGGTGCTGGGTTTGCTAGTAATTGTCTGGCTTGTGGTCTCTCACTTGTTTGCAGCATTGCCTTCTAAAAGCCTTAAAGAGAGACTCCTGGATCTTGTGGTTGCACCCCACAACCCCAAATAACTCGCTATACCACAAATGAATAGTGTCCTTTAATATTATTATATAAAAAACTGGGACACTGGAAGACATTTTCACATGCTGAAATGTTTAGCTTGGAGTGACATTTGAGTTGAAATTGTGCAATTAAAAACTCAGTAAATAGCACATTCTGTTGCTTTCCCGACAATAAAGCAGCACTATACTTACAGCATAACGTTAAAATACATCTTGGCTACACACCGTCCAGAACATAAACATTATTTTAACACCTTGTTCGCTATATATTGACAACCTCTAACAACTAAAAAATGCTACTCACCAAAGTATTTTTATTGATTATTTAAAAATACTATTCATTGCAGTTGCAGTCCATCAAAAATAGGGGCTGCTGCACTACACCCAGCACCCCCACTTCCCATGTCCCTGAATCGGACATATATTTACTCTGTTTTAGAGAGAGCTGCCGGGTGGCCATTAACAGTAGGCTACTGCATCTTGAGCACTTCCTTGTTGGCTATAACACTCATCCGTGGTGATTGGTCAGAGACCAAGCTCGGACTTTTAAACAGTTCAAACAGTTGCCGTGGAGATGGACATGTTGTTTGAAACTGTTAGGCTTTGGTTATGACCCAGCACTCAGAGACACCACAGCGAGTCAGAGGTAAAATAACGAGAATATTTATTCTCAAAAACAGAACATAAGGTTAACTGAGGCGGCTCAGCCTGCGGATCCTATCCGGGAGAGCTCGGCAGGGAAGTTGACGGCAGAGGGAAACGCCGTCAGCTGGAGGTCCGAAGCGATGTCTACACAAAACACAACGAGGGTTAGAAAACGTAGGAACAAGGAAATCGTCAAAGACTAGCGTAGTGTATGACAGAAACATGTACATTACAGAAACTCGAACTTCGAAAAACTGCGCAACGGTAACAACTACAGTATTTCAACACGAGCATTATTTTCTGCATTGCGCACATTACCGAGAAACAACTTCACAATACATTACTTTCTATTGACAAGACCTTCGATTTTTAAGAGGCTAATGTGAGAGAAACCAAAGTGTCATTGGACATGTGTCCGCCACACGTCATTATGGTTGTAAACACAGTTAATTAGCCATCTCTAGTTACTGCACAATGCATTATAGGCTGTTTGTCCCCCTGCTGTGAGCCCTCTGTGTTGATCCCTGCTTGTTTAAATGAGCTGTAGCTCATTATTGTTCACAAAATGTAACTTTGATATCTTATCCAGCCCCCACACACTTCTCCCACACTAGTGAAGCCTTTCGTTTTGTTTACGCCGTTTTTATATGTGATCCGTCAACTTGTGTGTGTCTGAACGTGCATGCGGGCGCATATCTATCAATGTTTCTATCTGTGTGTGTGTGTGTGTGTGTGTGTGTGTGTACAGGAAACTGGCTAAGAAGCAGAAGGACTCAGCGAGCAGCTCCAGTCAGCAGAGGGAGATGGGGCCCGTCTCTACAGCTGATAAGAGTTCCACCAAGGTCAACACACTACACAAAGACGACCCCTTCTCAACCTCCAGCCAGGAGCTCAACGGCTTTAGTAAGACACTACACTCACACACACACGCACACACACACACACACGCTACAGTTTGATTGGGTTTGATTGATTCTAGAGCATATACTGTATATATGTGCAGTATTCTGAGCTTGCCACATTTCCAGCATAGGTCTGCACGTCTTCAACATAGCCATGGTGTAACCATCCTAAACCATCCAAACTAACCATCAAAAAAACAAGCCACTTTGATATGTGGATGTTCTAGTTGATAAAAGGTAGAAGGGACACACACACACACACACACACACACGCGTGCACGCACACACACATCACATAAAACATCTGGGGACATCTATAAGACCATTTCACTTGTGGATCTGGGTGGAGTGGTAACTAACTTTAAATCATTAATAAATCTACAACGTTTGCTTGTATGCGTTCCACTTTGGACGTTGAAAGTGTGCAGACTAGAGGAAGTTGTCTGCGGGGATGAGCCCCGCTAGGGCGGGTTCTGTTGGGAAAGGCAGCAAAACCAACCAATCAACAAGTCAGCACCTGATTTCACTGTTCTGTTTAACAGAGAATGTTCCCAGACGTGTACGCTTGTCACGTAGTGCCATTCGAGCATATCCACGCTTTTTTCACGCATGAGCAGGCCAGCATACTTTTGTGTCCATCGATAAAACACTCATTTTTTGGCTCTTCCATGTGTGTGTGTGCGTGAGTGTGTGTATGTGTTCATGCTAATTAGACAGGGCCTGTCAGGAGGCCATTTTCTCTTGAAAATGTCAGGCTGGCCTTTTGGGAGCGCTTGGCCCTTCTAAACCAGGAGTGCAGGACAGTCTAAGTAGCAAGCTAATGTAGGCCGTAATTGCTGCAACACGCACACACACACGCACACACACACACCTTCCCCTTCCCCTGACTGTCCAAACTACACGTTTGATCTCCAATAAAGTTTTAGTGAGTTTTGTGTCTAAGACTTACAGAAGATTCTCTAGAGATTTTCTTCTAGAGATTGAAGTGTAAAGTGCATGCAGTTCAAACAATTCCTCTGTCAGCTGCCGTCCTCCACTCTCACAACAGGGTTACACCAGACATGTTTGGGGGTTGTGGCCAAACTTGATGTTTTTGACATCACTTATTTAAAATCTGCCAATTGCAGATTTCAACTGCAATGTGCATAGCCCCTAAGATTCTCCCAAAGATTATTGTCAGTTTAACAATTTTGTCAACAATTTCACCTGAATCATTCATCAATACTTCATTTGACCAAAATCCAGAAAGTGTTTGAGTTTTTTAAAACTGGGTGCTGCAGCAAGTTTCAGTTTTCAATTTATGAATGTCAATTAAACCATTATTTCTGACTAATTGAGCTAATACAATATTGATTCAACCTACTGCAATTAAATTTATTTTTCTTTTGCAGTTATTATATATACTATTTTATTATTTTCTAATAGTTTTTATTTTCTGCAGTCATAAATACATTAAGCTGTAAAGGTTGTATACTACTTTTGGATGGAAACTAAGGGTATTCCTTCATATTAAATGGTTACATTATTTTAAGGTTTAGATTTTTTAGCATTTAGCAGTTTAGCATTCAAACCCCACTGAGGACCCTGGTTCTCGTGAAGACCGCTCAATAACTAAAGTGGACATTGACATAACTAAAGTGTCAGTGTCCTCAAAGACTCTTTTGAGTACATTGATGTAACAGTACACACACACACATTTATTTGTGTGTATTGTTCAAACACTACTTGTCAAAAGGAACACACAAACACACACACACAGACAAAGCTGTTTTGCACAAAAAATGCTGAGTCACATAGACAAAACACACACACACACATGCACGCATACAGTATATAAGCACAGGTTATTAGTATACAGTATATGGCATGAATCCGCACAACTGCAACAAAACACAAATTGTCACAACATACACACAAACACACACACACACAGACACACATACTCAAACACAGTTTAATATTATCATATATGGACAAACACCCCCAACTCTTTCTCTCTCTCACACACACACACACACAGAGCCCGCCAGGTTCAGGCTAATGAGACAGGCAGAAGTGCTGACTCAGGATGAATAGCTCAGTAATATGTGCGGGGCCGGACCCTCGCAGGGAAAATAACCTTTCTGCATTATTACTTCCTCACACACTCTGCTGTCCTAGCACAATACGCACACACGCGCGCAGACGCCTGCTGTATTAAATGTGTGTGTATCAGGTCTATTAACATACAGCTGTGGCCATGCATGAAACACGAAGGATTTCATCTCCAAGGGGGAGGGCAGGAGAGGAGAGGAGAGGAGAGGAGATTCACATAGTAAATCTTTACACCATGACTAAGGCATGTGAATCTCATCTCCTGTCTTTGTCCTCTATATGGTTTTAACCTTTCTCCTTTGAAAGCAACATGCTTTTGTATTACACCAAGCACAGAAGCCGGACAGTCAGGTTGCAGAGTGTGCGTCAGTTTAAGTCAATACACATACCATTCATGTCTTGTGCTATAGGACTGTGTGGTGAATGAATGAATTTTTATCTGTGCCTGTATTTTCTTTGGTGACTGATCACTGACCTCAACTTTTTCCCATCCTCTCTTCTTCTCTCCTCTTCATCTCTCCTGTCCTCTTCTCTTCTTCTCCTCTTCTTCTCCTCTTCTCTCCCAGCTGCTCCCTCTCCATGCTCTTTCTCTGTTCAGGGAGGAAAGACGCTGCAAAGTAAATCTCTGCTGAACTCCTACTACTCAGGTAGTCACACACACACACACACACACACACACACACACACACACACACACACTACACAAGTAGTGAGATAGAGAGAGAGAATATAGTATATATGTATTTATTAAATTAGTATTTGTTTTGTGTTTGTTACCATCACAGTCATTGCTAATGTAATGTGTGTATGTGTGATTCTCTGTACAGTTTCCAAAGAGCCTGTACCTGCCACAACATCTATAGGTGAGTGGTTTATCTATACTGTACATCTTTCTTTCTTTCCTTCGTTCTCTCTCTCTCTCTCTCTCTCTCTCTCTCTCTCTCTCTCTCTCTCTCTCTCTCTCTCTTTCTACATAGCAGGGATCTAATTGTTCCTGAAACACTAACCCAGAGGGAGAGAAATTCTTCTACCCACTCACATGATGTGTTTCCTACTCATGGGATAGAGAGAGAGGGAGTTTTTGTTTCTGGAAAGGAAAAGAAAGACAAAATATAGGCAACACCTCACACACAGGACATTGTTCATTGTTTTAAATTGTTAAAAATATGTAATAATATCTACATTGGGGTTCAAAGGTCCACATTTCTGTTTGTTTCATTGAAAGCTAATGGATTAGAAAGCTCAAAATATTTTTTCTGTACATTCCCAATAATTTCCTCAAAATTAAACAGAATTATGCACAAACTCTCCAGACTCTGTAGCCTCCTTACCTCAATATGTTCTCAAGCTGACATTTGTTTAAAAAAAAATCTATGAACCAGATTCATGGCGAATGTCAGCAGGAGGACTTACGTAATATTAAGTGGAGAATGCTACAGAATCGAGGGTTACAGTTCAGCAGAGGTGGACCGTCAGGGCCAGCGAGGCCTTTTCTGCTGGCTTAGAGATCGTTAGAATCAGAAAATTCTATTTTTATAATTTAATATATGATTTCATTTATGCTATATGTACACAGTTCGTTCCCATCAGTCTATTAACAGCATTTCATTGCTACTCTCTCCGTCAGTTGTGCTGCATCCAATGCAGCTCTTATAAATTAGAGCAGATTTTTCACCTGTGCTGTCTCCAGCTGAAAAATCTACCAAGACGGTGAGCATTTCGAATGAATCCCCTCTATTGTTGAAGCAAATGGTGACGATCTTGATTGTCTTGATTTTTTTAATCATATTTCGAGTTTGCCATGTTGAGCGTATATGACCCTCCTAGACCTTCTAGCTGGCCTTGCCGCCTAAGTCATCGTGAAGACTTTGTCGTAATTTTTGGTGTGCCGTGATCTGAGGGCCAGTTATTGAACTAAAGTAAAACTAGCTAGCAAGGATCGCAGGATGGATTTGGTTTTCAAGTAGCGATTGCCATTCGGTGAGTATGATTTCATGTGTAAGAAATTGTTTAAGGTATTCACTATATAAGGTATCAAACAATATCAAACTTGTAATGTATTGTATTTTGGCCTTTGAAATGTGTTGATTGCTAGTGCTGCTTGGTCTGTTTTGTAAGAGCGTTGCTTGTCAGATTTAGAGGCAAGGTTGGTCTGAGTGTTTGTGGCTACCAAGGACTGCTATAAGCACTTTGATAAACCTATTATATTGTGGGGTACAGTAACAGTAACAGATCAGGCAAATATGTAGATCAGGTTATAGCCTATGCACTATGTGCATGTGTGTGCGGTTTGCTTAACTATATGGTTAATGTGTGCATTGCGTACCGGTTCTGAGAGCATACGACAACTTTTGTGTTACTTACAACTGAAGGCACAGTGTCGAGAGTCGCGGTCCACCACTGCAGTTCAGCATAGATTTAAACCCTTGACGCGACTCTATCTGCCTATCTCATTACAAGTGATGTTCGAGATAAAACCTACAAGATAAAAACATATTTTTTATTATCTACTTCAAATTAATCTACAAAGCAGAGCAGAAAGTACCTGCTGGTAGTTCTTTGAAGTTATGTCTGATGAAATAATTTGGACAGCTTAATTTAGTGTACAATATGTTTCCACTTTTAATCTGCCATTGAGAAATATGGTGACAGAGCCGTAGTGACTATACGCTCAGCATTGGTTGGGTTGGTATCGTTTCAATGAGGCCTGAGGTGACAGGATGTAAACGTGCGGCTGAGCGATTCGCACAAAGGCAACGCCATAAAACTGTCTTCGTCATTGTCATGGAGACACGCCTTCATTTTGTCCAACCATCTGTTTGTTATCTGTGTCGCACACACACACACACACACACACACACACACACACACACACACACACACACACACACACACACACACACACACACACAGTACCGTTCCAGACAAAGGTAGAGGCATCAATTTGACAATGAGAACAGAGAGAGAAGTGTGCATACACATACACACATTATATAGAGATTGAAAGAATGATAGAGAAAGACATTGTTTTTGTTTGTAATGGAATAAAAAAGGTGTTAAATAAAACAGTTCAACATTATTACGTGATGTCACACTTTAGAACGTTGTTCTTTTTTTTTCTGGGGCGACTTTTTTCCCTTTCTGTCTGAGCCTTGTTTCTATTTTCTTTTAGGCTATTCTGTATATTTGAAAAGTCATTACTTCCTTTAAGCCAGAGGAGTCTTCCTGTAAATATAATTAAATGAAAATGCTTTTATGAACTGGATATATGGTGAATCACTACTGTGTGGTGATTCACCAGCAGGCAGGATAAAATAGCTAAAGGCATGTTTATGTTCATAACAAAGTTTTGGATGATTAGAAAAGTAAATGGAAAGTACCAAGAAAAAAAGGGGCTAGGCGAGAGAAAGAGAGAGAGAGTGAGAGGCAGACTGAGGTAAAGATGGATCTGACGCAGGAAGAAAGGGATGGAGAGATCAAAGGGAGAGAGAGAGAGAGAGAGAGGGGTGTTTAGGTAAATCCAGCAGGCAATGCAGAGCGGGGCTTAGCCCAGTGTGTGTAAGCCTGCTTCCTCCATAGCTCAGGTGTTTTCTCAGGTATGGAAATGGGATTTTAGAATGACACACACACACACGTATAGTCTTCCTTTTGAACATACTCTTGGGCAAGCAGATATTCACAAAAAACACACGCACACATACACAATGAGTCCAAAAATGAAAGGACAGTGAAAACACACATGCACGCAGTCAGTCATGTTTATGTATAATATACTTGTACAGGTCTTTCACGCCTACACACACACTCACATACATATTCAGAGAGGCGCAAGGACAAAAGCAAACACACACGCGCAGCGTGGCGTCAAGTCCGGTGTGACAGTAAATCCTGCGGCTCAGTGCGACAGCAGTTCACTTTTCATGTGCGAACACGTTTCCTCTAAAAATCAATCAACTGCATACTGATGTGTAGTGGAAGGGTCCCAGACCGACCCAATAGAGGACCAAGGACAGGCCATCTCTGCAGACTCCAGAACAGTGCAGTCTGTCAGGAAAGTGCAGAGCTTTACATATTTTTTGTATGTATAGTCACAGTAACAGTGCAGTTACAGTATAGTAAAGTTACAGTACATGGCGGGATATGAAAATGTGTGGCATCCATAGAGATACAGGCACGTTTAAACACACTTAAACACTGCCAGGGTTAGGGGTTTGATTCCCTGTGTAGAGCAAGCCACTAACACTGCCAGGGTTATGTACTGTACAGTATATTCATAGGCAACACACAGCACTACTAAGGAACATTATTTAATTCCAGTTCACATGAAGCTAGCATTAGCCTGTATGCCAGGTTATTATGGTCAGTGGCAGCAATTTAGTTCAGTCCTAATTACGTTGCATTGCTCTCTGTTGGTCATGCTGCCTGCGTACTGCAGTATTTCCTTCTCCGACTAGGCCTTGTTCATCTTCAGCCTGTAGCATTTAACATAATTAACAGAGAAGTGTTAGGAGACACTTTCAAATATTTTAATGTTTGCTGGCTAACATTGCAAGTCTGGAGCACATGGCACTGTGTGTTTGTTTGTGTGTGTGTGGTGGGACTCTTACATGCAAAGCTTCTCACTAGATTTAGACTAGGCTAGATATTTCTACCAATCGGAAGGCAGGGAGGTTTCACTACATAGCTCCACTATTGAATGGAAATCACCTGTCCTGCTTTATATAACGTCCCCATAAAACGTCTGGCTGTATTCCCTCTTAAAATAAGCAGCCGGTACGAGTCAAGGAGATTACACACACTACACACGCCCGCCAGATGTAAAGATGTAACAAAATAAACACCCTCATGTGCATGAAGTGGTCTTATTAGCTCAAAGCACCTGTATGGTTTCAATTAAGTGTATATTTTGACACTTCCATTTAATATCCAATAGATGGTTCTTAAACAGTTGACACTGGTGGTTATTTTACATGGCAGTTTTGTCAACCCTCTAGTGTACCAGTATATGACATATAGTTGATGTTTCATAGTGCAATAATGTAGTGCTTGTTGAAGCTTTATTAAAGGGTCTTGAAGCGTTTATGATATAGAGTGGGAGCAGCTGATTGGCTGACACAGAACAGCAGTAAATGATTCCAGGGTTACCAGTCATGCTGTGGAGGTGGTAATACAGTCCCTGGCTGTCAAGGGAAACTTATATAACACACTGCCAAGCATGCATTAATATACTCACTGACTGGCAGTTTTAAGCAGAGTCACTCACAGAGGGACACACACATGTCACACACCGTTTCAACACGCACATATAGCGCGCACGTTTGCACAATCACACACACATTTTTCCCCCACACATTCTTCCGCCTATAATCTCTCTCTCTCTCTCTCTCTCTCTCTTTCTCTCTCTCTCACCCACACACACACGCTGTCTCAGCAGACTGCAGGGCGAATAAATCTGCTGGTAAGCGCTGTGATGTCTTGATGAGAGAGGTAACGTAGCCTCTCTACTGCAGCTCTCTGACTCCATTTCATGCCTCAGTACGCACATATCTGACCTCGGTGAGCCACACGCACGCACACACGCGTACGCACACGCACGCACACGCACACACACACATACACACACACACACACACACACACACACACACACACACACAAAAACTGTCCCTGAGAGCTGAGCGCTCCAAAAAGCTAAAGCTGTTCCTGATGTGATATACTGTATGTGAGAGTGCGTGATGCACAGGTGTGTCTGATTGGATATGAATGTGAATTATGAGGGGCTTGATAGAGAGAGGCAGAGAGAGAGACACAGAGAGGGAAGGGAGGGAGGGAGGAAGGGAGAGAAGGAGGGTAGGTGGGTTCACAGGGTTCACAGGGTCAGAGGAATCCGATTGGTTGGGTTTCAGAGAACAGACACACTGTTCTCTCCTTCTTCAGATGGCCGTGGTGTTACGGAGCGGGAGAGAGGGTGAGAAAAGGAGGAGGAGTGGGCCGAGACCCTGTTCTGCCCCGGTGAACAGACTGTGTCTTTATCGTCTCCTCTCCAGCTCTATCAGCATCTATAGACAGAGCGGGGCACACCGTATTCGGTAGCTGTATCGAATAATGGCGTTTCTCTTGAAGTGTTCATGGGTTTGTTGTCAGGAGGAAGTTGCAGGCGGTGATATATTCCCGTGACATGCTCACAGTGTGTGGCATATACATTCCTCTCATGCGCCATCTCTCTCTGTTGTGGGCTCTCTGCCCTGGGTAATCTGGCTCTCTCTTTCTTGCTCACACTCTCTCTCTCTCTCCCCGTCCATCCATCTAGCCATACATCTATCTATATTCATCCTCCCTGCCTCCTCTATCCTGGCAGCTCTGATTATGGAGCCTGTCCTCTGACTGTAATCACACACTAATGAGAGGAGAGATAGACCAATTATCAGCCTAATTACTTCTCGGCCAATCAGGGTGAGTAAAACACGCTCAACTCGCCTGTCGTCAACGGTAACAGTTTCTTGTTAGAGATTAAGTGGAACTCTATAGAAGTGACTTACAGCTCTGGAAGAAATTTATATATATTTGAGCTCCAGTGGTGCAATCGGTCAGCGCGGGGTACTTTTAAGACAGTAACCTGTAAAGCAATGCAGAGGATGCGAGTTCAATCTGCGAGTGAGCTTTTCAGAGCAGTGAGCTTTTCGAGTTTAACCTTGTGTTTGGTGGAATATCGGTGGCTGTTGTGTGGAAAACTGCCTAGGGGCCAGGATAGTCAAGTGGTCTGGATGGTGGACCTGGAGTCAGCCTACCTGTAAGCATCCTTGAGCCAGACACCCCTCCATGCAATAGCAGCATGTATTTGTGAGTCACTTTGGATAAAAGTGGCTAAATGAAATAATTGTAAACGTCGGTTCCTATTACTTTTGAGAAGGATAGTCTAGTGGTCTAGGTGTTGGACTCCCAGCTGGAAGGTTGTGTGTGTGTGTGTGTGTGTGTGTGTGTGTGTGTGTGTGTGTGTGTGTGTGCACAGCACTGGGTGGGTGGGGAATGACCATGGTAACAGTACAGACAGCAGGCTTTTAAGTGTTAAAAGAGTCTGAGGGCAATTATTTCTCTTTTAAGATCATTCTTTCTCTGTCTCTTTCTCTAACAGATAGCAGCCAGCCCTCTCTCGCCCAGCCCTCTCTGACTCTACAGAGTTTTCCCTATGGCGGCTGTGAGTCTGTGGAGCTCTCCTACCAGAGTGGTACGTGCTCAATAAAGGTGTCAACCAGTCATATTGTCAACTAGTTAGCTAGTTTAACACAACTGATTCAAAATGGATTTCATTTCCCAAATATTCACATAGTTTTCCAGTTTATTTTTTTATGGTTTATTTTATAGTTAGTACATTTGGTTAGCAGCAGTAACTAGTAAGCATTTCCATGCGTTCAGGCACAACTATTTCTACAGTTTGTGTTGACAGTTGACAGTTTGTGCTGTTTTTGCCTTGCTCGCGGGAACGTGACATGACTCTCTCGGTCTCTCTGTCCCCCTCTCCGTCTCAGGTCAGTTCCAGGCAGGTCAGCTGCAGCCTGCTATCAGAGTTGCAGACCTGCTGCAGCACATCACCCAGATGAAGTGCGGACAGGGCTACGGCTTCAAGGAGGAGTATGAGGTATACATGCATTCTGTCTCTCTTTCTCCCTCCCCACTCGCACAGATGGACAGATCCCCAAAAAGCCCGACCTGCATCCTTGAGCCAGATGCCTAACCCTTACCGGCTCCTTAATACTTGTACTAAATTGCTTTGGATAAAAGCTTCTAAGTCCCTTAAAACTGTAACAAACACCTGCATGCAATAGGCCCTCTTCTCAAAGAAGGATTAAAGTCAATAAAGTATTTAATCCTGAGTCATCTTGGAGCTCCAGAGTTTATCCGCTTGTTCTGTGGTAAAGGATTTTATGGTGGTGAACTAGTCCAATATCGACAAATTCTTGGGTTTTTTGTGTATGAAATATTCTAGGCTGATTATATCGATATGAAAATTGGGTCCAACTCTGCAAAAACACGCTGGTGATTCTTGACGTCTCTCACTCCCGCTGTTTGAAACGTATTTTTCCGTTCCTCAAATATAGGCTGTTATTATTATTTTTTGAGTTATCAGCCATGTAACAGGTGCTGATCTGCGTGTGCCTTGCATCCAAAATACACCCAAACATTTCTGGAAACGCACTTAATATTTGAAACCATGCCTGTTATTGAAACTAACACACAATCAATATTCATCCTTGGAGTTGAACTGGAACTTGAAATCCTAGATATCCAAATATCCATTATTTTGGAGATGTACTCTTTGTGCAAATGGCATTTAGGCTTTAAACCTCTGAGGGCGCATTCCAATGACTTTGCTTCAGAACGGCACACTGGTTTGACTGATAGCTTGCAACTGAGAGACTAGGCCTACTGTTTCAAATTTTCGAAATAAACGTTGTTGGAAGATATTAGATAGTTATTTTTAGAAGTTTTTCTAATCCAACCAGAGAACTGTCTCAACCATTATTTTTATTTTATTTTATTTATCCTTTATTTAACCAGGAGAAGCCCATTGAGATTAAAAATCTCTTTTGCAAGGGAGACCTGG